>APFE031703647.1:73263-116498 GCA_000404065.3 Pinus taeda | reverse complement strand
AAAAAATGGTACGAGCGTGAAAATTTCACATATTTACTAACTAAACCCTGACTTACTTGAGTTCAATTCTTGAAATGTAATATTTACAAAAACATAAAACAACAAAGTTTCATGATTGACATGATAAAAAAAAACTCCATCTCCGCTAGCAAGGTTTTATAGGAAGGGTTGTTGGGTCGATGATATGGATTTGTGGAGGCTTGATGAATTGACTACATTTATGCCATAGTGTTGGGCTCGGTAGAGGAGAGAAAAAGAAACATTGATAGGAAATATTAAGATCTATGATCCCTGCATAATTTGGCATGGTGTAAAACAAGGTCCTCACTAGCCATAACAGTTGGAAATCCATCCTTAGATAGCTCACTATTGTCTTTCCCTTTAAGGAGAAGATCTTCTCATGGGAGGAATTGATTCTACCCTTAGCATTTAAAAGCATATGATCATATTTCTCCCATGGAATAAATCATGTTACAAGGTCCCAACATATGGGCAGTCCAACACTAACCCTATGCTCGAATTCTGAGTCAAACACAACAACATCTTTTAACACATTTTCTAGACATTCATTGACTTTGGATTTGGATGCTTCCTTCTAGATCATCTTGGAGATCTCCAAGATTGCAGTTACACATTCTAGCACATATATCACCTTCAACTCACTGAGTGCTTTTAATTGACATATTGAATGAATGTTTTAGTTATCTCAACATTCTCTTCATCCTCCTCCTTGGAAGATAGGATAAAGAACTCATAGTCCTTGATTGCAACATTTTTCATTTCCATCAGGGTTAGGTACCCCTAGTTACCTCATCTCTGTTATTATTTCATCTCATATTATTTGTTTGGCCTTGAGGAGGACATGTTACCTTTTAGCGTGTCTTTCAGTTCAGTAATTTATTGCTTTTCTTCCTGTAGTTTTTTACTGATTAGTTTTGCATTTATCTTGGTAGTCTCCAACTATTTATCCTTTTATGCAAGGTCACAATTTCCATTATCTAAATCCATATGTACTTTCTTGAGTTCTATTTTTTAGAGTTGTAGCTCGGTGAGGGTCTTAGTCAGTTGCTTCGTGGCATTCTGAGGATTCTCTGGCCAGGTCACTGCACAAATATGAGAGTCATTTTTGTTTTTGGAGCTCTACTACCTGTTGCTTGAGGGCCATCACTTCATTATTCAGGTCTATCAACTCCTTGGCTAGAATCTTTTTTCTTCTTCCACCTATGCTAGTTCTCTAAACTACAAAAGATCACTAGGAGACATCTTTAGCTTATGCCTCAATTCTCGGATCTCAACCTGTGAATTGTGGATAAGAGTTTCTATAACATATCTTTCTTCTGGGTTCATTCCTGGTTTTAAAATAAATTCTTTGAAGTTATCATTTTGTAAATGCAGAGCTCTAGAGTTAGCTTTCTCTTCCTTTAGCTTTGATGCAACCTTCTCCAACAACTTTTCAACTTTGCTAATGGTCATAGCATTCCAGCTTAATTCACTATATAAAATCTCTCCCGTCTACCTATAAAAGTTGATTTTGTCCAATAAAGGGACACTTGTCGGGTCCAAAGATACATCCATAGTCTAAACTATGAGCATGATGTGATGGACTGTGCCTAGGGGTGGTGTAGTGAAAATTTCATTTGGTTCCTCTGCAGTTCCATAACAACTAGGAGTCTAGTTTTATAGGGAACCAAATTTGATGCCAGTTGTTGTTGCATCTCTTCTTTGACTTTCTTGTTTCTTTCCTCTATCACCTTCCTTTTTGTCCAACTAGACTCTGGCATTGTTGAGCTCCCAGCAAAACTCATAAGGGCTACCTCTATAGATGAAGAGGAAAAAGCTTGAAGTGGGTCTTCCAAGGTCACCTAGAAGCTTGGTTTACCTATATTTGTCTTAGTCAACCAAGTTTCAATCTCTTCATCCACTGCTTCTTAGGTTTTGGTCCTTTTCCTCGAGTGAACATATTCCATTTCCAAATCTTTGGTCTCATCCACATTTCTCATATGTGCATTGCGATTTTCCACTGGAGTCTCAATCTCCATTTCTATATTAATAGGCCAGGAATAAAATTCAACTTTCCACAAAAATTCATACCTTTGTCATGATCATAGGTTGAGGCAGTAATAATTCTCCTTCTTTTTGATATGATACGATGGGGTTCATAATGCTAAATATACCCCATTTCAAAATTTAGTTCTTTCAACATATTTTCAGCTAACAGAAGAGCTTGCCTAGTGTTTACAACAAAGGGACCTATTGGCTTTCCTAATTTGAACATATAGCCTTTCTTAGTAGGAACAAAGTGGATCTGATCCACATGTAGGCTCTGTCTGATGAATTATAATGAAAATATTATCATTATCATAAAAACAAGTAAATGGTAGGGAGGGAGCTCACACCCATAAACCTAAATTTCAATGTATTCCTCGGACAAGTACCAATCACGCACCCTGGTGTCCTTACTAAGCATTAGGATTTCTTCTTGCTAAGGAAAATTCCTTAGTGGGGAGACATTGTGGATATTTTGTATGTTGTAGCCATATAAGTGGATATTTAGTGAGAGTAACCCTCATTATTAGGTTTCTTCTTGACAGAAACATCCTAATCAAAAAATAACTTCCGTTGTTTGTGTGAATCCATGAGACTAAGACCGAGGTATTCAATCTCATCTACATGGGTATATAGGAAAAAATAAAAAATTTATGGAGAAATATTTGAAAAATGAAGCGACAGAAAAATGGTGCAGCTGGAATTTGATGGATTCGTCTAGGAAAGAAGGAATATAAAAAATATGGCATGGCTGCATCATCATTCTCAGAAACCCTATGATGAATTTTGTGACAATATTAGCATCATCCTCCCCAAACAAATGGGAAATTATAGTGAGGATGGGTTGCATTGCCTATGTAAATGTGGCTACTAGAAAATTATCAAGAATAGGTCAGGATTGTTGGCCTAGGGCCAAAATCGCTTGTAAGGAAGGTTGTTGTTCCCTAGCTAGGAGGGCACTATAATTGTAAAAGAGGGTTGTTTTACTAAATTTTTCTGGCTCAGAAGAAACTGAGTATACTAAAGACTTTTGAATCAACTCTGGAGTTATCTCTAGGGATTTTACTCTGGTAGATGATATAAAACAATTTTTGTCTTCAACAAAAGATGTGGTAATCAATTAAATAAAATCTAGAAAGTGATAGATAGATGGTGCAATTTGGTAGTTTAACGATGATCCCACTACTCTAAAAGGGTCCTCTCCCTTGAAATAGTTGTCATACATGTCGAACCAGAACTCTGACAAGTTGTAGGGGCATAATGGGTCGAATATTTTTGACTCTCTATCCATAAGCAACTCAATGTTAGGTGAGGGCTTGGCTTCCTACACTTTGGGAGTTTTAGGAGTCGGTTTCTTCATATTGAGCAAGAGGGGAAATTGCAAGTAGAAGGCTTGCAGGCTACCTAGTTATCCGGGTGAAATCCATATGAACAATGTTGGTGGAGCTTTGAATTTGTCTGACAAGTGAATCATGTCATAGACCAGTGGAATGATGGGAGGACTCATCTACAGGGAGTAATATTTTGAATTCAAATGGCTGACGGGTCAGGCCTTTATATGGAAAATAAAGTGGTAACTTGACATGGATGGGTCATGAGGGAGTGACACGTGGTGGAAGGTGATTGACAGGGTGATAGGTTGACACATGGAGGGGTGAATTTACCATTTCACCATCACACTTGGTTGCTGGCATTATCTGCACCTCGAAATAATGCTTGGTGGGTGTGCTGCCTACCTCTTATCTGGCGGGTGGATGTGTGGGAGGTGGGATCAAATCGAGACTCCCTAGAGTTAATCAGAGCCATCGATCTACTTAATCTACCTTTTCAAACTTTTAACTCTGAGGGGTGGTGCCTTGATCTTGCCTCTCACTTGTCTACCCACTAGAGAATAGGTAGGGATCACATCTTCCACCTATTATGTCAAGGTAAAGACAATTCCAGTAAGCGAGCACAATGGTAAATTGTAAAGTCACCTCTCCATGTGTCAACCTGACACCCTCTCAATCACCTTCTGCCACGTGTCACTCCCTTATGACCCTACTTGACGTCAAGTTATTGTTTTATTTTGCATATAAATGTCCGACCTGTTAGCCCTCTGAATTCAAAATCTTACTCCCTACAGCTGAGTCCTCTCATCATTCCACTGGTCTACGACGTCGTTTGCCTATCAGACAACTCCAGATCTCCAACAACTCTATTCATCCAGATTTCACCTAGTCAACTAGGTAATTTGGAAGCCTTCTACCTAAAACTTTTTCATCATGCTCAAAATGAAGAAACTGACTCCTAAATCTCCCAAAGCGCGGGAAACCTAACCTTCCTCCAACATTGATCCACTCATGGATAGAGAGTCACAAATCTTCAACCCATTATGCCCTTACCACTTGTCGGACCTCTAGTTTGACATGTATGACCAATATATAAAGGGAGAGGACTCTTCTAGAGTAGTGGAATCAAGGTTATACTACCAAATTGCATGATCTGTCTATCACTTTTTAGAGTTTATTTCATGGCATACCCCGACTTATGTTGAAGAGAAAATTTGTTTTATTTAATCTGCTAGAGTAAACATTCTGGAGATAACTCTAGAGTTGATTCAAAAGGCTCTAGTATAACCATTTTCTTCTGAGACAACAAAATTTACTGAAAAAAACCCTCTTTTACAGTTATAGTGCCCTCCCATCTAAGGAACAACAAGATTTCTTACAAATGATTTTGGCTCCAAGCCACCAATGCTTACCTATTGCTGATAACTTTTGAGTACCCACATTTACATATGTAGTGCAACCCATCCTCATTGTAATTACCTAGTTGTTTTGGGATGATGATGCCAATATTTTCACCAAATCCACCATAATTTTTCTTTCACTGAGAATGATGATGCAGCCATGCCATCTTTTTGATATACCTTCTTTCCTAGTTGAATCCATCGAATTCTAGCTTCATTTTGTCCCTTCATTTTTCAGATATTACTCCATAATGTTTTATTTGTTTATATATGCCCATGTAGATGAACTTGAATACCTGGGTCTCAGACTCATGGATTCACACAAACAACGAAAGTATGTTTTTGATTTGGATGCCGCTGTAAGTGAGCAACATAATAATGTGGGTTATTCTCAATTCATATCCACTTATATGGCTATTGCATATAAAATCATCCATAATGTCCCACCCCCCAAGGATTCTACCTCAACAGAAATAAATCCTCCAACTTAGTAAGGACACCAGGGTGGGTGATTGGTACTTGTTTGAGGAAAACATTGAAATTAGGGTTTTATGGGTGTGAGATTCCTCCCTACCATTTACCTGTTGTTATGCCAATGGTAATATTTTCCTTAGAATTCATCAAAAATAGCTTACATGTGGATCAAGTCCACTTTGTTCCTGCTAATAAGGGCTATATGTTCAAATTGTGAAATGTGATAGGTTCCTTTGTTGTAAACACTAGGAAAGATCTTCATTCAACTGAAAATATGTTGAAATAACTAAATTTTGAAATGGGTGAGATTTGGCATTATGACCCCCATGGTATTATATCAAAGAGAAGGAAAAGTTTTAATCCCTCGGCCTATGATAATGAACACAAGCCAGAAGTTGAGTGGAAAGCTAACTTTGAATCTTGGCCTATTAATATAGAAATGGAGATTGAGACTCCAATGACAAATCACCAGGAACAAAATAGAAATTTTGATGAGATATAAGATGTGGGAATGGAAGATGTTCACTCTAGCAAAAGGGCCAAAACCCAAGAAGTAGTGGATGAAGAGTTTGAAACTAGGTCGACCAAGACAAAGATATATCAACAAGGCTTCCAGGTGACCTTAGAAGACCCACTTCACACTTCTACATCTTCGTCTATAGAGGTAGCCCTTCTAAGTTCTACTGGGAGTTCAACAATTCTAGAATCTAGTTAGACAATAGGGAAGGTGATAGAGGAAAGCAACAACAAGGTCATAGAAGAGATGCAACAACAACTGATATCACATTAAGTCCCCTATCATACTAGACTCCTAGCTGCTATGGACCTAGAGAGGAACCAAATGAAGTTTTCACTACACCACCCCTTGGCAGAGTCCCTCCCATCAAGCTCATAGTTTAGGACTATGGATGTATCTTTGGACTTGAAAAGTGTCCCTTTTCTGGACAAAATCAACTTTCATAGGTAGGTGAGAGAGATCTTGCATAATTAATTAAGCTAGAATGTTATGACCACCAGCAAAGCTAAAAATATGTTGGAGAGGGATACAATAAAGCAAAAGAAATAGAAAGCTAACTCTAGAGCTTTACATTTAGAAAATGAGAGCTTCAAAGAATTGATTGTAAAGCTAGGAGTGAACTTAGAAGACAAAGTTGTTGTAGAAACTCTTATCCAGAGTTCATGGGCTAAGATCCAAGAATTGTGGCATAAGTTGAAGATTCTTGTGAGTGAACATGTGCAGTCCATAGTAACAACATGGGTGGAGGAAGAAAAAGAGATTCTATCCAAGGATTTTATAGAGTGAAATAAAAAAGTACTAGCCCTCAAGCAACAGGTGGTAGAGCTCCAACAAAAAACTGACTCTCAAATTTGTGCAGTGCTTGTGTGAGAGAATCCTCAGAATCACTTGAAGCAACTCACTAAGCCCCTCACCAAGCTGCAACTCTCAAAAGGATAACTCAATAAAGTACAGATGGATTTAGATAATGCTAAGGGTTCCCTTGCACAAAAGGAGAAATAAATGGAGATTGCCAAGATAAATGCAAAACTAATCAGTAAAAATTTGTAGGCAACAAACCAAGAAATTACTAAACTGGAAATTAGGCTGAAAGGTAACATGTGCCTCCTCTAAGACAAACGATTCATATGGGATGAAATAATAATACAGATGAATAATAACTAGGAGTATCTAACCTTGATGGTAGAGAAAAAATTTGCAATCAAGGGCCGTGAGTTATTTATCCTATCTACCAAGGAGGAGGATTAAAATAATGATGAGACAATTAAAATATTCATTCAATATGTGAATGGAAAATGACTTAGTGACTTGAGGATCACAAACATGGTAGACCATGTAACTGAAATCCTATAGGTCTCCAAGATGATCTAGAAGGAAGCAACTAGACCTAAGGCTGAGGAAATTCTATGAATGGTGTTAAAGGATGTTGTTCCGTTTAACTCAGAATTCAAGCAGAGGGTTAGAGTTGTACTGCCCAGCTGTTGGGACCTTGTAGGAGGATCGTAACCATGGGATCACTATAATCAGATGCTTGAAGAGGCTAAGGGCAGAGTCGATTCCTATAATCCAAGGGATAAGTAAAGTGTTGAAAATTCAAATTGTTCAAAAGTGCTTGAAACTGTGCCAAAAGCATGGAGCTCAATGACCTAAATCCAATGCAACTTGAATCACTCAAAACTGACATTGTATGCTCTCGATATCACATTTTTCTCATTTGCCCAAATAAGTAAAACTTTTCTAGTTGGATATAGAACAACTGACTGGGCGGGGTGACTCGTTAAGTTGATTATACCTTGTATGCCAATGGAAAGATGCTAGGTCACCTCATGTGATTGGGTTGATTTGGCAAGTTCTGGTTGGTGGTTGGAGTTTCTAAGTGGCCCAATCGTTGGGTGCCATGTGTCTTAATCATAGGCTGCCACATGGTACCCCTGTACTGAGAAAAATTGGTTAAGGACAAACTTCCACCAGGGAGGATCCACAATGGGACCTCTGAATGAGCAACGTATTACTATATTGCAATGCCAATGGTATGACTTAATATCTATGACCACAAAATGGTATTTAAACCTTTGATGGATTGAATTTTGGGGAGGGGGGCAAGACTAAGCCCTTGGCCCTTGCTCACTACACTACCCATGAGACCGCAGGAAGTGCGACCAAGGGCTCGAGGCTTAGCTCCAGCCCAAGGTCACACTATAAACCATGTAACCATAGGCTCCGGCAGACAGTGTTAGGCGGAAGCCTCAACCCATGGTCTAACCATAAGTCATATAACTAGAGGTAGGGAGGAGCATTTGGTGGTTAGGTGCAAGGAATTTGGGGCTAGCCCTAGGTTTCAAGGCTCACCAGAATCGTATGCCAAAGGACTAGGGGCTATACCGATGGGGACAAGCAATTAGCCCCATCCCCTAGGCACATGGCCCCATGTGGCCCAAATTTTCCCCTAATAGACTTTATTACACATTTAAAAGAAGCAACAAATTGCACCTGAACTAGTGGGAATCTCGCTAATGCTGGTTGAAAATGGCACTTGGCGAGCCCTAGAATGGCAAAATTCATATAATAGTTAGTAGAGTAGTCTAGTTTGTAGAGCAATTAGGAGAAAAAATTCTCTAGACCATAACTTCTTTAGTTTTTGGCCAAATTGGGCCCAACAAGAGCCCAACTAGGGGTTCTTGACTCTTCTAAAGCCATTGGATACATAATTTTTACATTCTAAGCACTATAAATCATGTAAACACAAATTTGAGCACTTAATGAAAGAGGCCCAACATTGGAAGCTAGAGCAAGAGATGTAGCCCAGAAGCGAGGTGAACTCCTTTATCATTTTTCCATCTTGTGTTTCTTATATGGTATATTTGTCTTTGTTTTTATGATATTAACTAAGTTTTAAAAGCATTATTTTATGTACCTTTTCAAAATGATCAATTTCCTAAAAGAAACGAAATTTTACTTCCAAATTTTCCCATCACCTTGAAGTTTTCATAATAGATTAGCTTGTTATCAGAGCTCAAGGTTATTTTGAAGGTTTGATTTTGTTTGCAAGTGTTTTCTAATGCTTACAAGGTTGAAGCTCAAAACAAGAGAAGGAGAACTTGTTGATTGAAGGTCTCAAATTGTTTCAAGGAGAGAACACATATTTCAAGCTTCACCAGTCATGGCACATGAAGAAGGTGCTGAAGGAATGTCTGAAGATGAGAGAACTTTTAGAAAAGATTTTTTTAAAATCTATGAAATGGAAAAAGTTATTTATGAGGGGAGGAACTCAAGGTTGCAAGGAGAGAGCTCAAAACCTCTAAAAGGAAATGGAGACAAATCTCCGAAAGGGAATGGAGGGAATGGTGACAAGCCACCACCTTGACCTCCATCCTCATCCTCACCCTCATCATCTTTTACTTCTACCCCTTCATAAACACCTCCAAATTCTCCAAAGGGACAAGGTAAAATATGTTTGTTAAATCTTGACAAAAATTTTGAGTTGTATAGGTACAATGGAGAGGTAAATTATGAGAAATTAGATAATTGGGTTGATCAGATTGAGGTGTATTGCATGATTGACAAACATCAAGGATGATGAAACCAAAATTCAATTTGCTTCTCTTAGGTTGGAAATTGCAATGCTCATTTGGTGGGAGGCCAAAACTCAAGAGGACATGAATAAAAGTGGTAAGGTTTTATCCTCTTGGATTGATTTTGTTGTTGCAATAATAAGACAATTTTATCCATTAGAATACATGAAAAAAACTAAATGGTTTGGCAAAACTTTAGGCAAGTTAAGGGTCAAAATTTGCAAAGCTATACTAAAGAAATTATGAAAATAGCTTTGATTTTTGGTATAGATTTATCCTCTCAAGACACTTTACTGAAATACATTGGAGGTTTACATAGTTATTTGAGACACACAATTCTCATGTTTTTGCCTACAAAGCTAGATGAAGTTTGTGGACAAGAAACTCATTTATAAGTAAGAGAAAAGAATGTTCCCTAAGAGGATAGCAAAAATCCATTCAAGAGTGGAGACAGAGGAAAGGGGAAATTCAAAGGAAAAAGGAAGAAGAATGCTTCAGTAAAGGAGGAGGGAGAAAAACTCACATGTAAACATTGTTCAAAAGAAGGCCATGATGAAGACCACTGTTGGAAACTCAATCCTGAGATGAGACCAAAAAAGTTTAACAAAAAAGGGAAAAAAAAATATTGTTGCAACTACACAACATGATATAGGATCTGATTCTGGGGATGAAACATAGATCACAGCCATGGGATTTAAATGTAAGGACTCTATTGCAAGTACTAGTTCTTCTAGTAACCTCAATGAAACTCAACATGAAAAAGAAATAATAGAGATTTTCCACATTATAGCCATTTCAAAACATACCAAAATATATGCTTTGTTTGATAGTGGATCACAAGAAAACCATATTTCATAAGACATTGTTAAGAAATTAAGCTTATACACCATTCCTCTTCCTAAACCTTATCCTTTAGGATGGATATGTGACAATGCAAAATTGCATGTAACAAAAAGATGTGAACTGAAATTTTCCATCACTACAAACTTATAGATGAGGTAGAGCTTCACATAATTCTACTTGACATTTGTGGTATTGTTTTTGGAAGCCCATATCTATATGATAGGAGAGCCATATTTCATCACCATGAGAATAAATATCATTTTTTTTTAAATGGGATTGAGTACATTGTTAGAGAACATAGAAATAAGTTGAATTCATCACTTGGGAATGCTCGTCAAATGAAGAGGCTTGTTAATGCTAGTAATATTTTTTTACTCTTGATGATCAAACCCAAAGAGTGTGTTGAAAATGAAGCCTTCCAAGGATGTGATGCAATATTAGAATGTGATTTGATTGAGGTTGTTAACACATATTATAAGATGTTTTAAGAACCTGAAGTATTGCCTCTTAAAATTGGAAGCCAACATGAGGTCCAATTGCACGTACAGGATGTCAATAATGGAGAATGCAAAAATCAAGAAATAAACCCAAGAGTTTCTTGATAAAAGGGTCATCAGACAATGCACATCTCCATGTGGGTCTTCAATTTCTTTAGTACCAAGGAAAGAGGATACATGGCACATGTGTGTGGATTTCAGACCCTTGAACAAGATTATGGTAAAGAATCGTTACACTCTTCCTTGAATTGATTATTTACTTGATCAGTTGAAAGATGTAGTGTATTTCACTATGTTGGACTTGAGAAGTGGCTATCATCATATTATGATTTTTGAAGGATACATATGGAAGACAACATTTAAAACAAAGCAAGGTTTGTTTGAATGGTTAGTTATGCCATTTGGGCTTTGTAATGCTATTGCAACATTCATGAGAGTTATGAATGATGTCTTAAGACCTTTTCTTGATGAGTTTTTTATAGTCTATTTAGATAGCATATTGATTTTCAAAAAAAATTACAAAGAACATGTCAAGCATGTTATGCAAGTCTTATATGTTTTAAAAAGGAAAAGTTGTTTTTAAATATGTCTAAATGTGAATTCGGAAAAGCCTTGTTGATATATTTGGGTGATATTGTTGGAGGGGGTTAATTGAAGATAGATCCCTCAAAGGTAAAAGTCATTGTGGATTGGCCCAAAATCAATAACGTAACAAAGGTTAGGAGATTTTTGGGAGAAACCAAATATTGGAGAAAATTCATTTCTAACTTCACATTAAATTCATCTCCATTACATGCCTTGACAAGTGTGAAATAGGTTTTTCAGTGGGGAGGTAAGCAACAGAAATCCTTTGATGCATTGAAAGAGAGAATCAGTACAACACCAGTACTTGCACTTCCTGATTTAAGACAACCATTTGAGATATAAACTAATGAAAGTGGCTATGCTATGGGAGCGGTCTTAATGCAACATGCTAAACCCATTTGTTACCATTCTAAAAGTTTTAATGGTGTAGTAGTTAACTATCCTACATATGACAAATAGTTGTATGCACTGGTGCAAAGTGTGAAAAAATGGAAACACTATTTGATGGGAAAGGAAGCTATCATTCACACTAATCATCAACCATTTCAGTACTTGCAATCACAAACCAAGCTACAACAAGTGAGGCATTTCAGATGGATGGGTTTCTTGCAACAACTCCAATTGGTGATAAGGTATATGAAATGTATCTATAACAAAGTTGTTGATATTCTATCTAGGTCAATTATTAGTGCATTAGTTATTATTAAACATAATTCTATCATGCATGTATGAAACTTTGTGTCATAGAAACCAAGTAGAGGAATTAGATTACCATGTTCATGATAAATTTTTCTATCATATTGGTAAGTTATGCATTCTAGAGGGTGAAAGAGTCAAAATCATAAGGGAAGCACATACTTCTCTTATTGTTGGCCATTTTGGTGTAGGCAAGATGGTGGCACAATTACAAAGGTATATTTATTGGCCTTGTATATATGAAAGTGTGTCACAATCTCTAAGAGGATGTTCTTTATGTGGTACTAGTAAGCTTAGCAATAGAAAGTTAGGATTTCATTCTCCACTTCTAGTTCCTTCTTGTCCTTGGGAAAGTGTTTCGATGGACTTTGTAGGAGGGTTGCCTATGTCTAGGAAAAATCATGATTCTCTTTATGTTGTGGTGGTTTGTTTCAAAAAGATGTGTATTTTGATCCCTTGTAAGAAGCAGGTTATAGCTTAAAAGACCGCATAAATTTTGTTTCAAAATGTATGGGTGAATTTTGGGTTGCCCAAATCTATTATTTTTGATCGAGATTCTCGATTTGTCAGAAAATTTTGCTCAAGCTTATGGGGATTCGTGGACATAAAGTTGAAAAAGAGAATATAATTCCATCCACAAACTGATGGTCTAACAGAAGTGGTGAAAATAAGAGTATTATATCTTCTTTATGGTTGTTCAAACAAACATCTTAAGCTTTGGGGTGAACACTTCCACTATATTCAACATGCTTACAACCAGGCAAAGCATTCGTCGACTCAAACATCTCTAATTGAGGCATGGTTTGGATACTTACCAAAATCTCCTTTAGATTTTATCTTTGGGAAAGATGTTGCTATTGGTGGACATAGTGACGTTGATAAGGCCAAGAGATTCATTAAACAAGTTCAATTGGTGCATCAAATGGTTCAAAAACAATTGGAAAATAGTTAAACCATGGACAAGGCAAGGTATGATAAGCATCATGTTGACCACAATTTTCAGGTTGGAGATGAAGTTTCACTTTACATTAGCAAAGAGTGGCTTAAAGGAGAAGGTAAAAAAATGAAACCAGTAAGGTATGGACCTTTTAAGATTTTAGAAAAGATTGGTAATAATGCCTTCTGATTGGATTTTCATCCACATATGAAAATTTATGCAGTTGTTAATGTTGATAATTTGAGATTATATGAGCCTCCTTTGATGGAATACCAAGGATATCATGTTCATATTCCTTCAATAGAAGATTTCTCTCTTGAATTTCTTGAAGAATTGTAGCAAGATACTATCCTTGACAGAAAAATAAGAAATTCAAGAATAGGAAATACTGAGTACCTTTGTGTGGCACTCAAATGTACAAATCCAGGTAAAGCCAAATGGATTGAGGTTGGAATGGTGAGGTAACTATAATAATCTTTTGGAGGTGCAAAAGCTTCAAGTGGGGAGAACTGATCCAAGGGATCAAGAAAGTGCTCAAAATTCAAAGTGTTCAAAAGTGCTTAAAACTAGTACCAAAGTGTAGAGCTCACCAACATGAATCCAACACAACTTGAATTTCCCAAAACCGATATTGTATGATATTAATAACGCATTTTGATTGTTTTCCCAAACAAGTAAAATATTTGCAGGTTGGATGTAGGATTGCTGACTGGGTAGTCTATACACTAACTAGGCAGGGTGACTTGAAAACATCACCGTACCACATAGGAAAATGGTAGGCTTCCAAGTGGCCTCATGTGATTGGTTCAATTTGGCAAGTTTTGATTGGTGGTTGGAGTTTTTAAGTGGCCCAATGATTCAGTGCCACGTGGCACCCCGATACTGAGAAACATTTGGTTAAGGTCGAACTACCACCAGGGAGTACCAAACATGAGAACTTTGAATGAGCAACGTAACACTCTATCGCAGCGCCAATGGTATGAATTAACAACTATGGCTGCGAAACCATATTTAAACCTTCAATGGATTGAAGTTTAGGGAGGGGGTTAGGGCCCTTGGCCCTTGGTCACTACACTACCCATGAGACCATGGGAGGAATGACCAATGCCTTGAGGCTTAGCCCTAGCCCAAGGTCACACTATAAACCATGTAACTAGAGGCTTTGGCAGGCAGTGTTGGGCGGAAGCCCCAACCCATGGTCTAACCACAAGCCATATAAATAGAGGCAGCGTGAAGCATTTGGTGGTAGGGTGCGAGGAATTAGAGGCTAGCCCCGGGTTTCATGGGTCAACAGAACTATATGCCGAAGGAATGGGGACTATGTCGTGGGGGGGGGGGGGTGGTTAACCCAGCCCCCGAGTGTATGGCTCTATGTGGCCCAAATGTTCCGTTGATAGGACTTATTGCACATTTTAAAGAAGCAACAATTTACACCTGAACCAGCAGGAATCTCGTTGGTGTCGAGTAAAAATGGTGCTCGATGGGCCCTAGAATGGAAGAATTCATGGAAAAGTTAGTAGAGGAGTCTAGATTATAGAGCAATTAGTAGAAAAACTTCTCTAGAGCATAACGCCTTCAATTTTTGGCCAAATCGAGCCTAACAAGAGCATAACTTGGGGTTTTTTACTGTTCTAGAGTCGTTGAAGATATATTTTTTAAATTATGAGCATTATAAATCCATGTAGACATAAATTTGAGCACTTAATGAAAGAGTCCCAACATTAGAAGTTGGACCAGGAGATGTAGCCCAGGAGAGGGGTGAACTCTTTTATCATTTCATTGTATTGTGTTTCTAATATGGTATATTTGTCTCTATTTTTATGTTATTAAATAAGTTTTAAGACCATTATTTTATGTAATTTTCCAAAGTGATCCATTTCCTAAAAGACATAGAAAAATTCTTGCAAATTTTCCCATCACCTTCAAGTTTTCATAATAGATCATCCTCCCACGAGAAGACCTCCTCCTTAAAGAGAAAGAAAATTTTGAGCTATCTACGGTATTTCCAGCTACTATGGCTGGTGAGGACCTTGTTTCACACCGGGAAAAATTATGCAGGGATCACATGACTTAATATCACTTATCAAAGTTTATTTTTCTCTCCTTTACTGAGCCCAATATTTCGACAAAAATCTGATCAATTCATCAACTCTCCATAACTCTAGATCATTAACCCAACAAATCGTCCTCTAGAACTTTGCCAGTGGAGATGAATATTTTTCTGATCGTGTCAATCATGGCACTTTGCTATCTTATGTTTTTGTAAATATTCCATTTCAAGAAGTAAACTCAATTTAGTTATGGTTTAGTTAGTACAGCTATGCAAATTGCACACTCACACATTTTTTGTTATGGTGAATCACTAAGAGATCAAGAAATAATATTTTGTAAGGGTTACTCATCCTAAGACCCTATAAAAAATTGTTTATGATATATTTTGAAGGGTTCTGAATTTTGGTTTCAAAGAGGCTCCGGAACTGTTAATGGAGAAAGGGAAAATGTATCCTCTATCTGCATATTAATAAATAGTTTTGGTGATTCTGGCTTACATAAGGATGTAGTATGTATTTTGTTCTGCATTCATTCCATTTATCTTTGTTTTCTTCTCAGATGACATGTAATAGTAGTTGTTGGGTGTATTTTTATGAAATCATGGATACATTTAACTCCAATGTTTATCTGAGATGTCTATGACTAGTAAGATCTAATGTCCTTAATATGCACTCCATATAATCTGATATATCATTTAGAGTTTCATTTATCTATTTCTTACTGAAGGTTGATGCACCATATTCTATGCTAAGCCCTCTGTATTTTATTTCTTTTCTTCATATTCTTCTTTCATGCTTGCTACAATGACCAATCAACTATGTTCTTATGTAAGTTAGCCACCAGAGCTTGATATTAAGTATTCTATGAGTTTTCTTTGATATCAATTGCATCTACCCTCTTGAAAAAGATTATGAACCAACTCTATTTTAAAAATGTTGTCAATGTCGAATGTAATTGCACAATTTCATCAAATCTTACAAGCACTTTTAAGATGTCCTAGCCATTGACATCTCCTCAACCCTGGGATTGCCTATATGAGCTATTGGTCATTTGACAAGACAAACATTCTTATCAAGCTACTATCAATGGAATCTTTAGTACTACTTTTTGTGATCTCCTTTGAAAATCCTTTCTTTGGAGTCATATTGTTTGTAGATGATGAAATATTGACATGGAAATTTTTAGGGGCTAATATTCGCAAGTGGGATAATTTTCCATGCTTTTTCTAAAAAAAGATTTGTGAATTTCCATTTTTTCTAAAATTTATTCGCCCAAATTTGGTAGTATAAAATTATTTTACCTTAAAGATCGCTTAAATTATATACACATTATATATAAAATCAATAGAAATTTCAATATTTTATAAAGATATCTCCAAATATTTTATAGTTTTCATATTAGGGAGTAGTAAGATTCAATGAGATTTCTAAACTTTAAGATAAATTTCGATATCTGTAGCGTTTTGTATCTATAGTACCTGATAAAAAAATGCACTCATGGCAACAACAAATCAGTTCTGCAAACAATCAAATAATTTAATCAGCCACAAGAAAAAGACAGCTACTTAGAAGAGTGATACGCAATGCTTGGACAACAGGGAGGAAAAGTGACCTCACTGGTCACTAGAAATGTGCATTTCACAACATATGAGATTTTTTACGTAGTTATTGACTTCAAGGGAGACTTACGAGAGAATGGAACAACACAATGAACAGTTTCTCATGGAGAGAGGCCTTTTACTACACAATTCACAATTGCAGAGGGAAAGAGTGCCTCACTACTAACTGGGATTGCACAATGTGTAGTTGCAAAGATAAAGGGGGAGCCTTTGCTAGAAGAGATTGCACAATGCATGTTCAGGAGGGAAGAAGGCTCTGAGATATGTGAAATTCTCTTTAACAAAGGGCCAGTCTTGAAATCTGCTAACTGAAGGGAGGAAGGATGTGGATTAGCTCAATATTCAACCACAAGTTACTCACATTGAGCAATAAAGTTAAATGAATGGAAAAGGATATTCATGCATAAATACACCCAACAACACTAATTATCGGTAGGCAAAAAGGCAAGGAATGCGAAGTGACACTAGAAAAGTAGTGATAAGACTAAAATGACACTTGTGAAAGCAAAAGCAACAAAAGCGAAAGAAAAAGTGACAAAAAGCGAAAATTGAGAAATTTACCCAGAAAAGCAATGCAATTGTGACCAAAAGCTCCTTGTGCTCATGAGAATGAGTAGAGCTCGAAAAATAAGTGTGATAATGAACTCTAAGATGAATTTCTTATATAGGTGGGGAGTCATGCAATTAGGGTTAGGATTTTATATGTACATGCCTAAAATCAAGGAGCCACTCTTAGTTGATTAACACATGTAAGATAATCAATTTAGAAACATGTGCCATATTGCTAATTAGAAGTGTGGATGGTTTTCCTTGGGAAGTGCACACTTCCTATTTTCAAAGAATGCATAGTTGGAATTTTCTGGGAACTGTGCAATTTAGTTTCTTAGTGGATTGCACAATTCCCTACCATAAGGGGTAGCACAATTTTCTTCTACAGTTGATTGCGTAGTTTCCTGAATTAAAGGGTTATGGATTTGCGTAGTGCACTTTAATCTGGATTTGGGAAGTTCATTGTGATAGAGGAGTGCGTAATGTCTCAAATCAAGGCACACAATTAGTGTCATTAAGGCAAGACATAATTTATTTTCCCGAAAGTGCTTTATCTATCTTCAAAAATTGTGCAACTACTTTAGAAAAGGACTGAGTGTCATCATGGGGTGCCTAGGCGTTGTTACAAGAAAAGCATAATTAAGACATCACAAGCTTGACATGAAGTAATACAAGGTTGCAACACTTATTAATTCGGGAAGAAAACTTGATGTAAGTTGAAACAACAATTCTTATGGTTAGAGGGAGGTTCAAAAATAAAATCATGGGTAAATTTTTGGAGGGGGGTTGTAACAACTACAACGCATAGCTTGCTGCTACTCTCATAAAGTAGCTGACTAAAATTTCTCTAATTTAGGTGTAGACACAAAATATTGTTCTTGGAAGTAATTGAGAAGAAACAAATTCAATTTTCTATTGTATGCAAATAAAACTTTGGATAGATTCCACAAACCCTTTGGAGTGTTTCAATGAGAAATCAATGGCTAATTTAAAGGATGTTCCATGATCTCAAATTGGTATTTCATAGAATTTCATTTTGTTCTCCAATTTTTGAGATATCATCCATTGAAGGGACAACGGTTTTCAAAAAATACACTTGTGTGCCTTTCATGTTTCAAGAAGCCTTTACTCCCTCCACAAGCTAAAACATATATTGTATATCATATTAGTGGAAATGCTTATTTGATATATGAAATGGATATTTGAAGGAATTCAATTTCATCCCCTATAGCATAAATAATGAATAAATTTGTAACTAGAGTCAGTTATGGTGCACAATGATCTAATGGAATTTTGTGAGGTTATTATAATTGTCTAAAAGGTTTGTTGACACATTTTATACTTTTTGTTATCCATTTTTTCCATTTACAGTTTGGAAGTGCAAGTTCCTTGGTTGAAAAAGGACAAAAATGGGAAAATATTTGAAAATATAGAGGATTTAAAATCTTTAATACATAAACTAACATATATAGGAGGGAAACTTTAAATTGAGAAGAAAACCGCAGTACTTGGAGGATGAAAACCAATAGTTGCAAGATAGGTTGTTGCTTTAGGAAGAATTTATCATGGGAATAATCCAAGAGATGTAACTTTAGTCATAAGACATGGAAGATATTTTGGAAAAAATCTAGAATGGTTAAAGAGTAAAGGAGAATGAAGAGTGTACCATTTAAAAGAGGTCATACTCTACAACAGATGCAACAACCATGACTGAAGTATGCACTGTAAATAATTCATCATTTTCTCTTCTCATCAAGATGTAGATGCTTCTTTTGGTGAATTTGAGAAGCATAATCAAGGTATTGGTATTAAAATATTAACCATTATGGGATTTAATGGAAAGGGTCTCGACTTCAATGGCCAAGGAATGAATAATTTTATAGAGGTTGAGGAAATACCTTGGTATGTAGGTTTTGGGTATGAGAAAAGAGAAGTTAGAGAATTCTCGAGGGAAAATGAAGAAAGAGGTGATTTAAGAGAAGAACCCAAGTCATTACAGGAAGAACTCATACAAAGTGATGGCTCATCAATCCATGATGTTGATAATGAATGCAAGTCAAAATTAAGAAATGTACCATCTTTCAATCATGGGAAAATTGTCTATAAGAACTCCAAGCATATTCAAAGAGAGTGAATATTTCAAAGGATGTTTTAATATAGTTTCCCCTCACCAAACTTGCACAAAGAACAATAATAAAATGTTTAACAAGCATGATTACTCCATTTATTCTTTGATTACAAGAAGAACAGCCATGTAACACCAAAATTATGGTATGAATATCCATGTAGTTTTTGTGGATTACATAAACATTGTGTAGTCAAAAGAGAAAGTACTTGATAGGAAGATTATGTTGAATAGGAAAGAATAAATATGCAAAGACGACTCTCTAAGTCAACATGGGGAGAATGGAAATCAATATTTCTTTTCCAAAAACATGGGAAAGAAGTATTGCGCTCATTGTAAGATAAGTGTTCATTGGGTTGATAAGTGTTGGAAGATTAATCCACAAATTCATACAAAGAATTGTTAGAGAGTTCTATAAGCTCCCATATAGAAAGAGGTAGTAGATAAAGATTTGATCAACCACCAACAATCCAAGAGGAATATTATGAAGAAGATCACATGTCCAAGGAATATTCCATCAACTCAGAGGAACCCAAAGATGAGAATCCATTTGATTGGTTAAGTAAGAAATAGATAAAATATATGCATAGCTAAGTTTTGTTTATCATCTATATTTAACACCTCCAAAA
Source organism: Pinus taeda (assembly GCA_000404065.3). Classification (NCBI taxonomy): domain Eukaryota; kingdom Viridiplantae; phylum Streptophyta; class Pinopsida; order Pinales; family Pinaceae; genus Pinus; species Pinus taeda. The sequence goes on along the minus strand of APFE031703647.1, from coordinate 96,627 downwards.
TCACCTTGCATTTGTTTCCATTGTTGAAAAGCATGAATACATTAATCTTATTTTTATGATAAAGTAAGGAGATAGATCACTCATTAAAAGTGAAATTTGAAGTTGCAATATATGTACACCATGTATGGTTGCATATCATACCCCAAGAATGGAAAGTTGTACAAGTGATGACCTGTAATATAATCATTTTATATACAACATGGTTTCAATTCCTTTGCTGAGTAGAAAGGAGAACGAGAAAAATTAGCCTCTAAAAGAGAGAAAATAAAGTTACTCACCGTGATTATGTATTAATACTTTTGGTGGACCAAAAGTTTCATTTTGTGGGGAGGTATGGTCCAAGAGGATATTCATAATCAACAATTCAAATCAGTCTCAATTTCTACCAATGTTTTCTACACATTGAAGAGGTCACAAAGAGATTTCCAACATATTTTGAATGAGGTCAAGAGGACTTTGTATGTGAAATATATGACCCAGTGAAGTTTTAGGAAAAATGGAAAATTGATAATCTGAAATGATTAATAGTTATTTTGAGCTTAGGTGATCGTGCATTATGTATCCTTAATTTTTATTTGTAAGAGGAAACAAATAAAAATGTGATAACCTTGTAGCATTGGGGAAAAAACTACATAGAATTGTAATTTCCTAGTCTCAAGGTAGGGTTGTGATATTCATGGATTTTGTTTCCTAGTCTCAAGGGAGAGTTGACATCTTCATGGAAATTTGATATCTTCATGGAGAATTGAGATTCTCATGGGAATTATTGAGATATTTCCTTAGACCAACCTTTTGAATGGTACTATATCCTAATTTGTTAGATATTGAGAGTTATTCTCTCCTTCATATCATGAAGTACTTCACAAATGAAGACTTGTTGGAGCAAGGGCCTTTAGGGATCTAAGTAGAAGGGAACCGTGTAGACGGGTAACATGCAAGTAGGTTAGCTAAGGGTTAATGAGTGGAAATGTAAACAATAAGGATATTTGTTGGATTAGTTTTGTATGTAATATTCCATAATAATATTTACCGCCCGTAGTAATATTTTACTACTGAGTTTTGATCAGTTTATGTTTACATATAAATCTAATAATGGATCAATCTCATGAAGTGAAAGGAATGTTTTTACTGGGACATCTTGGATATGTTTGGTAGATCCTGATTTTTTACTATAATGTTGGTTTAATAGGTTGATGAGCCGATATGGAAGTGATTGTAATGAAAAATTTGTAGTATTAGTAGAAATATCTATTTTTGCTTATTTTGTATCTTCTACATTATGTTATGACCTTTCTATTTTTCACGTTACTATCATTTCAAATATATGAATGATGAGTTTAATACACATAATAGGGGTCTACCTCATTTATTTTTCTAAATTAAAATAACTAATAATATGTTGAATATGGTAATGCAAGAGTAGAGTCTCCATCTCCTTCATCACTACACAATTTTTCAGGTTCCTAGAGTCTCCCATAGATGCCTCAGGTGAGACTTCACTTGGTTGAAGGTGTTACCAAAAGGTCTAATTAATCCTAATTAATCCTAAACAAGTGTCTACCCCTTATGTGACAACAAATGGTTCTAGCGTTGCGACTACAATCCGCAGTTGAAGGGGATGTGGAAGGAAGAATTGCAATAGTGGGTGGAGACAAAAAACATGAGTTTGTTGTAGAAAATACTAGAAATCAATAGAACAACCCTAAAAAATGGATGTAAAGTTATGATTTTATAGATTTCCAGTAAATATTCTTTGATGAATTTCTTATTTTTTTAGGTAAGTGATTACAAATATTGGAAGAAGGGCATGTTACTTGGCACCGTGTTGTACCGTGTAGTTGGAATCCATAATTAAGTTAGAGGGTGAACTCTATAAGTAACAAGGTTTCCCATGTAGTTTATTTTTGGTTAAATAGTGGGTTGGGAGGCTATGTTATTGAGTTTGGCATAAAGGGTACTCAGTCATACAACACAACTAAAGGGGAATTATTTAAGGGGCCACAAGGAAGATATTTGATTTCATTACCCGCATGAATAAAAATGTTATTGTGCAATGAAGGAGTCATCTCATTTTAATATGATAACACGAGAACCTAAATTTATTTGCACATGATGGGGAGACTAGGGATGACCGAAAGATGAGCTAAGGATATAGATGTGTGAGATACAATAAATAATGAGCAAAGACTAGATGGGTTGAGGATGTGGAAGCATTTTAGGGACAAAAATGTGGAAAATTCAAGGGTATCAACATGAACATTGATGTGGAGGGATATGAGATAGAAGAGGTGAGAAAAGTATTGCATATTGCAACAAGATTTCAATTAATTGTAGGATAAGGAAGAGATATACATTGGAACTTGTGACTAATAGGAAGATAATAAGGAAAATCATAAAAAGAGAGAGAATGTAACACAATAGTGAAAGGTTGGAAGTTTAGTGACCAAGATGAACAAATCAACACAGACCACCTGAATGATGAAGTGTCATGTATAGAAAGTAATGAAGCATTGTACAGGAGAAGTAGTGATATGAGAAAGAATAAGGAAGAAAATTGTCAGCTTAGTCTAGGATAGGAAGATCTAGTGTATCCTAGTGACCCTTCATAGGCCATACCCTATGTCGAACCCACAAATTTGCAGACATCTCAAAATAAAGAGGTAATATCATTTGATAGTTTGTTGCATACACTTATAATAAGCAAAGGAAGTAGGAATAGTAGCAAATAGAGACAAAGCATTGAGAGTAGTAAATCAAAGGGGAGCGAACCCAAGGCACCAAAATTCAATTAGGAGCATTGCAACATAATATCACACAATATAATATCACATGTGTTGATCCAAGCTTGAGGATGCATGTTTTCCATGGTACCAGGACAAAGGATCCCAAATAAAAATTGTTTTTTTGTGATTTGGTATGGAATGTTAAACAAGTCCAGGACAAACAAAAGAAGGTTGCGTAGTTTAAAACCACCTTCAAAGATCATACACTTAGTTGGTATATGAAGCATTTGGTTACTACATGAGCAGAGTAGACTAGGTCATTGGTGGACATCAGGTAAGGATTACTGAAGGAGTTTCAAAAAACAAAATTAGAGTCCCAGTGTATCACAAAAATAAAAAATATAAAACAAAATTTTAATGAGTTGTATGGGAATTTGATTAGATATTTAAGGTGTAGACAGATCGATTGACTTTTCAGATTTGGGATGCAACACACAAGTAATGGTCTATCACAGAATTGCTTCGTCATATACATATCCCATTGTCTTAATAGAAGATATAAAATAAAACACAAAGATATAATGTAAACAAAATTTCAAATCATGAATAGCGAAGTACTAAAAATTGTTTACATGCAAAATGGAAATAAACTAGCTGAGGCGATGGTAGCTTATCTCTGAGAAGAGATGTGTTGGTTACATGCCTTCCCAACTATGTTACAATGAGGCTCAATGGCCTTTTTATCATTAAGAAACAATGGAAGCCCTAAAAATCCAAAAACCTAACCCTAGGAGATGAAATGCCAAAAGCTTGTGGGTCCCGCTGGGGTTAGCTAGGACGTCAACTTCCAAGGGTCATAATTTCGGCATGTGATTTCTGTTTGACTATCATAATACCTCGTTTCGAAGATCTTGAGGAGGAAGTTGAAAACAAATTGGTAAGCTCGAGTTATTCTTTTATATTCTCTCCATTTTCCAAAAAAAATAAATAAATAAAATAAAATAAAAATAAAAATAATAAATAAAAATAAATAAATAAATAAAACAAAAAACAAAAAAACAAAACAAAAAACAAAACAAAAAACAAAAACAAAAAACAAAAAACAAAAAACAAAAAACAAAAAACAAAAACAAAAAACGTCTTTTAGGCCTTCAAAATGACCTTGGAAATTTAGGACCCAAAAAACTGCCAAAAGTACTAAGTTGTGCTACAATTAAAGAAACCGAAAGGAAACAACGGTGGGGTCCAAGTGGAATGGGTGGGTGGCCACCAATAGCTACCTAGATCAACAAGTCTACATGAGGAAGTTGATCATTAGCATACCCTCCAGATTCCCCTGACTCCAAGCAGGAAAGATGACTTGGTCCTACATTGGTGTGTCTAGGCTTTACAATAACCTCAAAATAAAATTTCTAAAAAAGTAGCAACCATTGGAAATTCCTTCCTTCCAGCACAGACTTATGGACTAATTATTTTAGAGCTAAATAATCTATAAAAAAAAGAAAATGACCTCCTAGTAGATAATGAAAAAAACTTCTAAAGTGAATAGACCATTTCCAAAGCCTTGCGCTTAGTTGTAATGTTGTTATGTTTTTCAGTAGAGAATTTTGTACTAGAAAAGTATATAGGATGGTCCAAATTTCCTTCTCCCATTTTCTCAAGAATAGCACCGAGAGAAATACTGGAAGCATCAATATGAACATGGAATTATTTATTTCAATTTGGATAAACTATAATGGGAGCACTTGCTAATTTTTCCTTCAGGGTGTCAAAGGAAACATTGCACTCAACAGTCTAGATAAAGGGTCTAGTCTTCTTTAGGAGCTTCTCTAATGGTGAAATGATTATATCATAGTTGTGGATAAATATGCAATAATACCCTGTGTTTTCTAAAGTAGATATAAGTTGTTTAACACCTATTAGAGGATTCATGTTGAGAGTAACCACAACCTTAGCTAGGTCAAATGAAACACCAACCTTGAAAATGATGTGCCCCAACAAAGTCCCAAAAGGTATAGCAAAAAGACACTTCTTCAAGTTGAGATATGTTTTTAATTTCTTGCATCAATCAAACATCACTCCTAAAAAACTTGAGTGCTTTTTTTGGAGGCTATAAATTGTCCAGTCATCCATATAGACCTCAGGGAACTTATGTATATATGTATGGAAGGGTGCAATAACAATTGTAGAAAATGCTAGAGGTTCAGTCTTAAGACCAAACAATATTACATTATAGGCATACAAACCCATTTAGTGGTGAAAGTGGTCTTGTTCTTATCTCTTCCGCAATCATGACTTGATGATATCCTGAGAACTCATATGTGATGGAGTAAGCTTCCTATCTTGCAACATTATCTAACACTTCATCGCTAAAAGGAGTGGGAAATGGATCATGAACACAAGCATTATTAAGGCTGCAGTAATCCACAAAAACCCATATATCATCTGAATCTTTCTTATCTAGAATAACTATGGGGCTAGTATAGTAATCTTCATCAATAGGAAAAATAATTCCCATAGCTCACATCTTATCAATCTCCTTCTTGACCTTTTCTTTCATTCTTGGGTTCAAATGATAGGGACTCTGCTTTATTGGTTTGGCATCATGCTTCAAAACAATTTTTATCTCCCCTAAGTCTCCTTTAACAACTTTTAGTTCTAATAATGATGCAGGAAAAGAATCCTTATATTCCTTAGGAAAATCAAAAATATCTTTTTTGTTCTTTTCATCCCAATAGTCTTCAATATATGCCAGTTTGGACTTATTCTCGGGACCAGTGTTTTGCTCCCACAACTTCAAAGGATTTAGATGTGGGGCATATTTCAAGGGATCATACTTAATGTTCCTTTCCCATTTAGATTCTTTAAAAGATAAGTTCCTTAATTTTTCCAAATCATCATCCTCATATTCCCTATTAGTTTTTGTGCAAGAAACTACTTCTTGAAATCATGATTCACATATGATCCTGTGACTTAGAGTGCTAAAAGATTGAACAAGCAATTTCCCAGTAGGAAAAAGGAGCAACTTAATTGAGTTAAATAATTTAGTAATCCATGCATATTCATCCAATAAATTGAAGTGATTGAAAAATTGATACACTAATATATCCCAATTTTTTGTCTACCTCTTCATTTATTCCTTCAAGAACCCTTCTTGGGGTAGTGTGCCCAAAGTGTGGATGAAATGATGTACCCATAGCTTAGTAGGAAATTCAACCTTCTTCCAAACATAATTATAAGTTCTAATATGCTTCTATGGACTATAATAACCTTCAAGAATAGGAATTGTATTCATTCCATTATTAGGTATCATGAAGCGACATAACATAGCATATTTAACTGAATCTTGAGTTCGAAACTGGATGCGATGAGCTCCCCACAAATAGGAAAGAGTAGCTTGTAAGGCAGGATCCATGAAATGAATCCTTTGAATTTATTTAATACTCAGTTGAACTTCTTTGATAAAATCAACTACATAACTAATACCACTAAAAGTGGGGTAGTATCTTACCTTAGTACTGATCCATTGAGTACATTAGATAGTTGTGCATCACCTAGAATATAAGTCATGATCCCCCTATTTCCACTCTTCAAGCTCAACCTCCAACTTCAATGTGCTAAAAACTTCTCCAATTGAGGTATCCATCTGCAATATGATTGATATAATCCTCCCTTTTCATTGTAGTTAGATGATATAGATGATCCAACACATTATTATTCATTGCATCATCAATGGGTTCTGTGTAGGTAGGACCATGATAAGGATCCAAGGGATGAATAACTTGAATTCAATCTACCTCAAATTCATAGTCTCCCATTTTAGATCAATGAAATCATAATAAAAAAAATCCTAATCAATTCCCAATAGTGTTATATATGGTTCTTTATCCCAAATAATATCGATGACTTCAATATTGGTATGGGCATTTACAACAACAATATCTACTTCCACATCTTCTAGATGACTAATAGGAAGAATGCAACATTGATTAGCCATCCACAATTAGATCAGAGAAAATAGTAGCTTGGGCTTCCCTAACACCTCCCATGTATTTCATGACAAAATATTAATGTTAGATCCTAAATCCTATTGGAAATTGTAACTAGGTTTGGTCTTCATATTGATGTTTGTAATCAGGACATCACATATTTTTGTATAAATAAAGAAAAAGAAAGAAAATAAATTTTACTTTATTCAAATCATGTTCTTCATGCTTCTAAGTTTTTTGAGGTATTTCTAAGACAAAGAAGAATTTATGTCATGCATTATACTCCCATTTCGATTCCTTGTATCAAAAGAAAATATTTATTTTGAGTCAAGAAAAGCCATTTATTCCACCAAGACCAAGTCAGCCTAGGAAATATGAAGTCGACCTGAAGGAGGGTTATTTGACCCCTCAAGAAGGATATAAATATAATGAGCTTTACTCATTTGTATAACTCACTCATTTAAATTTCGATCTATAACAGTGAAGAAGAAGAAAGAGCTAGAAGGACAAAGGAAGGAAGAAGAAATTGACTTCTTTTGGCTTTATATATTTTTCTATCCACATGTGTGAAGCTTCTAGGGTTTCTATGTAAATGCCAGATGTAGGAGGCTAAAATTGCAAGGCCTCAATTATGAAGTGTATTTGCAAGGCAAAAATTTTGAAGTGTAGCTGTAGGGATGAAATCCTAGTGTGTAGTTGTAGAAGATCAAAGTTTTGGAGTAGCCTCAAAGAAGATCTTGATGGAGGACTGAATTCGTGCTTGGGAGGATCTTGGCTTTGATATTTGGGGCTTGGAAGTATCATTGTAAGAAGATGCTATAAGAAGAGAAGCATTGTTTCTCGGTTTTCCTCGTGGAGGGGTTTTGCCTTGGCTTGAAGCCTATATCTTGTGTACTTTGTCTCGTTGTGATCTTAATTATTTGGTAATTTGTTGATGAATAAGATATAATAAATAATAAGATGCCAAAAAATATCAGAAGTAATTATCAAGATAAGAAAAATCTTTTATAATACATAAGTCTCCTGATTTTCTAACAAATCTGACATAGTATCTTTAATCTGACATCCTGCAATTTGAGCATTAATGTGGAACTCCCTTCCAATCGGGAATTTACTGTGAAAAACCATTATACTATGACACTCTAGCAAATTCACAAAATAGGATGCTCAAAGAGCTCATCATATTTCATAACTCTTTTTAATTTCTTCCATAGCTGACTAGACAAATGTGTACCACCCAAAATTTCTAGGAACAATTTGAACCACATCGTAAAAGGTTGTGCCTTTTCTTGGAAGAATTGAGGACTACTGATTTGTCTCTTCTCATGCTCCATGAATTTAGGACTAACTATTTAAAAATTTCAACAACAACCTTATAATACTCCTATTATTGGGGATCATATTATTTTCTTCGGGATGTGACTTTATAATAGTAGGTAGTTCAGGAACATCTTTATCAACTCTAGTTTCCTTACCTCCTTTAGTAAATATATTAATATTGCGCTACGAAATTAGTTCTAGCTCCCTTGGATCACAATTGATCAATTTAGATAACCTTTTCCTGTTGTGCTCCTCCCATCGAGAAATCAACTTAGGGAATTCTTTTATTGCATGGGAATTAACTCGACAATGTGAACACCAAGGCCTTCCTTGTAATGGATAGTGAGTCAAGCTACATCAATTTCTTTGTTAACATTATAGTAGCAGAAAAAAAAATCTTCCCCTAGTCCTTCCTCCTTTGTATCCTCCACCTCCTCTTCTGCGAGGGGACTCATTTACTCAAAAAGCAATACGATCCAATTGATAATCTAGAGTATCCAAAGTTATGCACTCGTCTATATGATGTGTGGGAGACTAACATAATTTATTGAACATCATGTTAGGTACATTTGAATATTTTTGTAATAAAGGGTACATTCCACGAGAATGGACATAGGTACAACATTTTTCATAAGACATGTTAGAAGACATACCTTGTTCATTCAAAAATGCATGGTACTAGGTATGTCCCTGAAAAGGAACAATTGTTGAGACTTGTACAACTCCTCTAGAAGGTATTGAATGAGGAGGAGGGGATCTTAGTGATATATATAAGGTACCACACGTTGTAGCATGATTCCCCTCAGTGTGACAGATTGTACACCAGACTTGTGATCAACTGGGCTTGGGAGTATTCATGTCCTTTATCCTTTTAATGAAATCAATAATTTGATGTTGCAAACCAATTATAGTAAAATCACTAGAATCAGAACTTACTCTAAAGTTGTAAGGATATCCTACCATCACTTTGACCTTCATGGCTTGCTGCAATTGTTCTTGCATATTATCAATTTTATGTTGCATGATTGAGATCCTATTCAATGGAAACAATGCTTTGATAAACCATTCATTTTGATGGTTTGGATGAATCATATAAGTCAACTTCTCAACAAAATTGTTGAATCATTGCATATGCTCCCATGTAGTTTCTCCTTCTTGCTACTTAATGTCGCACAACTCTCAACCAAGCCTTGCTGCTTGAACTAAGGAAATTTAAACTCCTTAATGAATTATTTTCTAAACATATCCAAATTCAATTTTGAGTTGTCATTGACCATTTAACAAACCATCGAAGATCTATATGTCTCAATGTAGTCTAAAATTCAGTCACTTTAGAGTCCTCCAAAGTTTGTTTGGATCTCCAGATAGCTTCACACAAGTACCAATGTCATTCTATGTCCTTATCTCCTCAACCTAAAAACTCAGGATACCAAGTAAATGATCTAGCTACATTCCTAACCATTAGAGTATGACTCGGAAAAACTAATATAAATTCTCTCAAACTGACTTGCAAATAACTTTTGAAATGTGATTGACTACTTCTACTATAACTACCAGCTAAATACACCTTATGAACACTATGGAATTTTAGAGTCTTAACTAACTTGGAATTGAAACTTACAGGGTTTTGATAAGGTACAAGGGGAAGGGAAGGGATAAATCCAACCATGCCGCTACCTTACATACTGCTCCTTGTAGGGGAGGAATCATCCTCATGAAACAATCTTCTCAAAACAAAGTGCATCTCTTCATCTGTAGGAGTATTTGGGTTAGACATCATAAGCCTCTATTCTAGTGGTTCCAATGTTTAGGTGTCATCTACTTCTTTATGGACCTTACTATTCCTATTTTGATTCCCTAATTCATCTCTTATAGCTCCCTCCCTTGTGCTAGACCTCACTTCTTCTCCCACTACTTCATTCCACAACTCCAAGTTACTCATCTCTTCTAGCTGCAGCTCTTGACTTCTTAACATCTAATACAACTCCCTTCACCTTCTCTGAATCTCATGCAACTTTTGTTCCCTCCATTCCTTACAAATTTGTGCCCCCCCTAATTTCTATAAAGTTGTGCATTCCACATTGTTAATTTTTCTTAGGGCTATATTATCATTTTCTTTAGATATTTTCATTTCATCATTTTACTTATTTAATTCATCCCACAACATTATTTAACAAAATATGAAATTATATGGAAAGAAAAATATCATCAACAATCCAATGGAACATAAAAGAAAAATAGAAGAAAAACATTTACACATACAGACACCAAGATTGGTCAGAGACCAAGGGAAAACCCCACAACGAGGAACCCTTTCAAATTATTCTTCTTATTAGATTGTCATTAAATGTTTAGTAAAGAGAGATTACAATGATCTATATCTTCAACCACAAATTTATCCAACAAAATCAACTAAAAAGCCTCCAAGAGATGAACCAAATAATGTTAATAATAAAAACCCTAATTTAGAAGCCAATGACCAATTGTTAATATTTGTGGTCAGTTGTCATGATATACGGTCAACTATAAAAATAAAATCCTAGTTTTTAGTCACATGAAGAGAGTGTATGTGTGTGTGCTTGAAACTCTCCAATTGCAAGCATAGGCTTCCATGAGTGTGGTTGCAACCAAAAAACTCACGTGGGAAGCTTGCGGCTGATAACCAAAAACCCTAATCACACGTGAGAGCTTTGAACCATGTAATTTCAAACTTGTGTGAACCAACTTCCATAAACCAACCTCAAACCTGTGCGAGCTAAAATAAATAAATAAGAATCATTGATGATGTCTAAATAAGGGTCACTTTACTTGTATTTATAGCCATCCAAGGTTTCCAATTTCATTTTTGGTCGACCTGCCCTTTTTTTGCACATGGGGGTTTCCATATTAAAATATATTTTTCCTTATCTAAATTAATTTCTTCCAAGGGTTAGTTGGGGTCTCCCTTGATGAGTGATATTTTCCAAAGGATGGAATTTGTCCCCGAGCTGCCAGAATTAACACTCCATCTCAGCTAGGGAGAAATTACCGACTGCAACATATGTCTCATCACATGTATCTCATCATCATCAAATGTCGTCTTTGTTCATCTCTGGTCATCTCTACTCATATCTACTCATCCTTTCTTATATTTGTTTGTATCTATATCTTTTCTGATATGTTGAAAAATCTCAAATATAAAAGAAGAAGCATTTGACATTAGAGTGGAGTCCAAGCTACCACCCTCTATTCATCATGGAACTACTGCTACCACCCATAATCACTACCAATGGGGAGCCCAATGCTACTACCCAAGAATCATCAAAGAGATTATCATCAATGAGCCCTACTCAACTTGGAACCACATTGGGGAGCACATCTCAACCCATAATCTAATGACAATGAGGAAGGTTCTATGGGGAACTCCTGCCTTAAGTCATCTCATATGGGAGCATATGTCTTCCACCCTATGTCGAGCAATAGGCGAGATATAATATCTCATCCATCCTATTTCCTACTAATCTTCCCAATAATGGGCCTCAAGAGTCATGTGGTAGAATACTTGCATCATAATCCAACTTGGGTGAGATACCTGATTTACCAAAGTTAAGGATCACAAAATCCAATCTCACTCAACCCATTGGCCATATGGGGAGCGAAATCCCAACAATCTTGACTTGTGGGTATGATTCCAACTGTGGTATAATCTACTAGACTAGGATAGGGGAGCAACATCTTCCACCCTATGGGTGACAGATAGGGGTGATACCCTATTTTCCAAACATCCCTCAACCCCAAGACCCCTACATATCAGTTTCTTACCATAGGAACTCATATAGGGGGGAAGAGTTGGCTCTGTGTCCTTGATTAACCATGCTCTTTTTAGATCAGAAGTATATCAACGTGCTCATATATGATACTTGTTGAAAATTTCAATCATAATGCCCCATACATTACCAAAAGAAGCATTCTTTTGATTTCCTATTCATTCATTACATTACAACAAATATTATGTTATAATAAATACATATCACAAAAATATACCTTATTCATCCTCCCTCTCATGGGGGCAACAACCACAAGCCTAATTTTGTCTCATAAAACAATGTTGTCTCAACATAAGGAGCTATCTCAGTCCCAATAATATACAATATTTTCTACCAATTGGATCTCGCTCTTTATCTTCACAATGTATCAGTGTCATTTCTAGAACCTGCTCAAATAGCTCTCGAACGAGATTCCTCAACCAAATTTCCCCACATCTAGCCATGATAGCAACAATGTACTCAACATCGGATGTGCTTAAAGCTACAAACTTCTATTTCCTACTTATCAAAATGTCATGGCAGATCCCAAGCTAAAGTAGCACCCAAATGTGCTTTTTCTGTCAACAATGCTTTCCATCCTAGTCATACATATCCTGTACTATATCTTAGACCAAGAATGATTGTCCCATGTAAATTTTTCAAAATGTGCTTGTCGAAAACCCAATGTGTATGGAGTGACTCAATCATGAATTGATTCAGGTTTTTCTATATATATCTAGTTAAGCCTTCATATGGAACATGAATGCTTTAATCGGTTATTGGTTTTCCAAGTCATTCAACAATATCTATGCATAAATTCCTAAAATTCAATTCCATTTGGATGTCCAAGGATTTTCATTCCATCATTCCAAATAACTCTACAACATATTTTATTTTTCCAAACTTCTAATCCCAAAAATTAATTCATCATGCCAATATTCTTCATCTCGGACTTCAGAGGCCAACTCCCTCTTAATTTGATCATCATAGGCTCATTACCTGTCAAGAATAGATCACTAGCATATAATAACAATATCAAAAGCATACGTTGGACCACTTTTGAAGTAGAGGTTCGAATTGACACATCTTCCAAGATTCACTAGGTAACTTTCAATGTGGACATTCTAGGATTAGGAAGTTTTATTCAAATCATACAATGCTTTCTATAAACATGATACTAACTAAACCAATATGCTCAGCCTCAAACAAATTAATAATATACAACCAAATCTAGTAAGCCTATTTATCAAGCCTTAAATACCAAGCCAAAAATAATATCAAAGCCATAAACTTTTATGCCAATATCACTGTCAAAATCTTCATACCAATTCCAAGTAGAGCTCCCACCCAAATATGAGGTTACAACCTATTGTCATGTTAGCAACTTGTTATTTACCAATAAAAATCCAACCAAACTTTATCAAGACATCCTTATGATTATAATATGGATAATTTATGTCCCTAAACATAAATGCATACATCAAGGATAAGTCATATAATTTTCATCTATTGATTATGAGGTCACTGCATAATCACTCACAATTGTTTATACTTCAATCAATGTGCCAAGTGCCAATGGGGCGGATGAAAACTGAATACTAAATACCAATATTAGTCACTGAAAGTCACTATGCCCACATAGCACTGTCATTTCACATCAAGGAAAATCACCCTAACTTGGTATCACTGTGAATTCAATCAATCCATAATCCAAAACATATCTATGAACTGTCAAGCATCATTAAAAATTTCCAATACTATTCATCTATATTAAGTCAATTCAATAAACCAAATCTTGTCAAACCCTTGCAACTGTTATCGAATACTTTCATATACTATCTGAAAGGATTAAGTTAAGGAAAAAAACATACCGATATGCATATTTCAGTCCCTTGTAAACATAATATTAGCCAAGACATTCACATTCTCTATAATAATTGAAGCATTATGTAGATCTTAAAAATTTCCCTACACATATAACTCTCTATCATCTATTCCATGTTTGTAGGTTTGTCATACTCCTCATGTGCTCCTAGTCTCATGCATAATATTTAAGTTTGTGTATCCTAAATTCTTAACCACACCCATATGCCTTCTTCCATGTGTTTTTGAGGCTTATAACTACACCCAAAATCCTTTCTCTCGGCGGTTGGGGCTTGGACTAGGAAAAACCTTCTCTGCTCAGATCAGAAATTGCCATAATTTTTTCCACAACATCAATTTTTTATTCCTAACCAAAATTGTTGCTGAAAAAGTTATTTTTCTTATTTTCGAATAATAATAGGTGTTAAAATCTCATGAATAGTTTCTCCCTCTAAATGGGAAGCCACTTCAGTCATCATTATTCAAAACATCAAACTGTCTATCATAATAATGTCATACACCAACAACAATGTTAGGTCATGAAGTCAAACTATATTAAGTTCTAAAACATATATTCATCATAGTCGTAACATGTTAGCATAAACTACTTCATCGTCACATGTGGCATAAATATTTCATCAAGGGTTAGTGTCATATAATTAGGACAACTGACAAGTGTATCATCATACTTCAAGGATCATAATCACTCAACCATCAAGTCAGGGCTTCCAATTTTGTCATACTGTTAAATTTACTCGTCTTATAAAAACCTAACCAAGGTCAAAAAGAATATCCTAAGCATCAATATTATTTTTACACTTTTATCATCAAGGTTCCCATGCTTATCACAAACATTAACAATAGAATCATGTCACAAAATATAAAAATCAATGTATCTAGCCCACTTCAAGAAATCCATCACATATAAAATGTAAAATACTTGCCAAATATCAAGAGAACCAATATATCACATGTTCCAAAAATAAAACTTACTTTCATATGCATATATGGGTCATTCATGAAGGTGATATTCTTAACTTTCCTTCCAATATTTCATCTCAATCATAACATTGAAACAATGCACTATACATACCTCATAGTACTTAGATACCTTTACAACTTGTAGCTATTATTTTTATTATTAGCTAAAGCACTTCAATTTTGGATGCTACTTGAAAAATTCTAAGAACTTTCATCAGATACCTCTTTTCTTTTCCAACACTAGCTCTTTTCTTCCTGCACTAGCTCTCTTTTCTTGCACCTTAGATGATCCTCAAGAAGGATTTTCTTATCACATCCCTTCTAGAGGTTAGAAGCATTAAACACGCAAATATTCATGCAGGAGGTATAAGTAATAACTAAAGAAATACATCTAAACAAGAATTGTATCACAAAGAATTAACATAAATCTAAAATGTATTTTTCTTTAATGAGAGATGATCAACTCCTTCTTGAACCAACCTTCAAGAGTTATTACTATTTGTTGTCCATATAACTATGTTTCCTTTAATATATCCAATTGTCTTCATTAATGACCAAGGCCTAATTGAGACTATCCCATCTAGGGTTACACTTAAATCTGTCACAAGTGCTAGAATACATTTTCATTGATCATGTTAGGATTTCAAAACTGCAAAACTGAAGCCTTTATCTTATCCCATGGTTTTTTCCAAATGCTAACCTCAAGATATCCATAAAACCATAATAACCATATTTCCTAGGGTTTCCTTCAAACCCTAGTATTCTTTTAGGTCTCCTCCATCTTCGCTTGCTCTCATCAATGATGTCTTAAGAGGGGTGATCTCAATGAATTTTCTTCATCCCAACTCTGAAACCATGTCAATTTTTCTAAGGACTATATTGTTCTTTGATTTAGATAATTGCATTTAATCATTTTACTTATTTAATTCACCCCAAAACATTACAACATTATTAAGCAACATATGAAATTATATGGAAATAACAATATCATCAACAATGCAAAGGAACATAAAGGAATAATAGAATAAAATCATTCACACATAGAAACACCAAGATTGGTCAAAGACAAGGGGAAAACCCCATAAGGGGGGAAACCATTTAAATTCTTCTTCTTATTAGATTGTCCTAAAATTTTTAGCACAGAGAGAGTACAATGATCCATATCTTCAATCAAAAAACTATCCAGTGAAACAAATTAAAGTACATCAAAGAGATGACCCAACTATGCTAATAATCAAAATCCTAATTCAGAAGCCAGTATTCGACTCCCCATATTTGTTGTCAATGTCATGATTTGCTATCAACTATAAAAAAAAATTCTAGTTTCCAACTACACGAAGAGAGTGTATGTGAATGTAGTTGAAACCCTTCAATTAGAGGCATAGGATTGTGTGTAGAAGGTGGCAACCCAAAAATATCTTGTGGAAATCCTACTACTGAGAACCAAAAATCCTAATCACACATGCAAACTTCAGAGCCCTACGATCTCGGACCGGTGTGAACCAACTTCTGCGAACCAACCTCAGACCTATGTGAGCCAAAACAAAGAAAGAAGAATGATTGATGACATCCAAATGAGGGTCACCTGAATCTTATTTATAGCCATCTAAGGATGTCCAATTTCCTTTTGGGATGACCTATCCTTTTTGTGCACATGGGGGTTTCCATATTATAATATATTTTTCCTTAACCAAATTAATTTCTTCCAAGGGCTAGTAGGGGTCTTCCTTAATGAGGAAGATTGTCCAAAGGAGGGAATTTGCACCTAAGTTGCCAAAATTAAGACACATCTAATACCTAAAATCAATGGCCCTAGTTATTTCATGATCCAGCCTATGTAAAGTTTCTAGAAAAGTTGTGGTCCAGGTCTTAAAGATCCAACCAACATTCCCCATGCCCAATGAATGTTGCAACTTTCTTAACCAATGATACACATTCTCAAAAAATTCACATCTAAAGATTTCATATTGGTCATAGGTAGTCTTAGAAAATAAGATCTCATCATGGAGCTAATCTAGGTTTTTCTTCCATAGTTGTGCATGTTGATAAAGGAAGGAATTAAGCTTCTCTTGCCAAAATTCACATAATGTTTCTCTTAATGATTCTATTCACCATTATATAAAACCCCAATTAGTCTTAGGTCCCATCAATGAAACCATTTGTTGGTGATTTTTTTTTTTTTATAGAGATCGACAATTCTACCACAAGGTGACAACAAAGAGCCCATTGTAGTCTTTCATAACATCGACATATTCTATCTTCTGCAAGGGAGGAAAGTTTCACCTGAGGCCTGTTGAGACTTATGTGTGATGATTAGGGTTTAAATTGTGATAAAATCATTTAAATTAATTAAAATATGCATTGCGGTCACTAACAATTACAAATTGGCTTTAGAACCTTTGTGTAATACATAAATAAGCACATTACATAGATCTTGACATGTTATCTCAAAATTTTAAAGAAGGCATATAAACATAAACACATCCACATAGAAACACAATAGAATCCACTGAAATAACCTCATTTTATTATTATCAAGCCAATAACTATTACATATACACATTTTCATTAGCTTGGCTAGATCTATCAAGAATCTCTCCTAGGATCCTCATTGCAAACACATAATTACAATAGGATTACAATAGTAATTTCATTAGTATGTTGCAAGTCCTAATTTTTACAACATGAAGGCCTCCTTCTAATTTTTATCCATATACATATATTACCATTCATGACTATATATAGCCTGTATCCCTTTGACCTTTTCTAGGTTCATGCACAATTGCTTTATGGGGTCAAATTTAATGACATTGAAGTGACCCATGCTCACTTGGTCCTTATTCACTTGATTCTATCAATTGTAATAGCTTGATCCTTCTTTTACAGACTTGACACATTCCAACATAACTAATTGGCCCTATTTTTATCATTTCCTTCTTTTTTGTTGTTTCCTTATAGTCATATTAACCATGCTCTCTTCCATCTTGCGCTACCTGTTATCTGCAATTGTATTTTGGCCAAAACTTTCCAAAACAATGAAGGACCTAATAGGTGGAATTCCTAGGAAGAAGAGAAAGGTGTTGTAGGAGGAATGTGTCTTGAATGATAAGTGGTGGTAATGATGACATGGTAGCATAGACTATTAATGTGGAGGGTAAATATGAACCTATATCCCCCATAGTAGAAGAGGTTCTCTTGCTAGACATATAATGAGAAAATATAGAAGAGGGTTCACTATTGTAAGGTATCAACTACACTAAAACCGATCTAAGAGGGTTAGTAAAAGGTGTTTTTATGTGTTGTAATGGAATATCATCTACTACTTTGACAATAAAAAAATATTCCCCCTGGAACCAAGGTTATTCCCCCCAACATAAGTATCTTCAAAGCCCTCCATTGTTGGAATTATCTCCTTTTTATATGGTGAACCTTTTTATTTGGGAGAAAGTCCTAAAATTATATGATAACATAAAAAAAAAATTCAACCATGGTGAATATATGTTTATTAAAAAATTAATCAATTAAGACAACCCTATGGCCAAATAAGACTCAGACCAAATGACACATGCTAAAAAATCTAGGATTCAAGAACACATAAACCAAGAGAGAGAGAGAAATGGATTTTCTTGATATCGAAGCCTGGCTGATGATGGCATAGGTCGATAGTGAATATGTGGTTGGAATAATTACATTGGTGATCTGGTTAATATTCATTTTAGATTTGACATAAGTACCCTTATTAGTCGTGGGATACCCCTCAAGAGGTCTAAGTGATTTTTACCAAAATCTGCTCGAGGTATAACAAGGATGGCCCCCTTGATGTCAGCAATGTTAGTCAACTAATATTATGGCCATTATAGATACCACGTACAATAACCTGACCTAGGTGTACATTATTTAGTCAAATCCTCTTAAAAGGGAAGGGAAACTACACCCAGTAGCCCCTAAGGGTTTTCTCAAAGTGAGCCATACTCTTCCCAAGTGAGTCCCTAGTTAATATTTACAAAATGTGCCACCAAGGCCAATGAAGTGGGATAGAACACTCCATTGGCCCTAGTGTGACCTCATGATAGACCATAAATGGGGCTTCCTAGACAATGTGACACTACAACTATATTTTCCCTCCCTTCTACAATATATTAGGTTGGTTTTGTGGCCTTTGATAAGTTAACCTCACTCCCCTATTCCAATACCTAGCCTAAGCTATTGTTTGTGTACTACCCGTGAAAAGTAAAATGTCCTCAATAAAATTTATGATGCATTAATTTTATGGTTACTATTTACTCAAAAGGGAAGCAACGTGCAATTGATATGGTGTGAATAAATCAAGAAAAAACCCTAATGCAAGTTATATGGAAATGAAAAAAATTGTTTTCTTCTAATGAACTCTAGCTACAAAAGGGAAGAGACACTTTCCCTTTTCAAATAAAACCAGCAACCTCACACACTCTCAATTATCACTCCCTAAATTTCACTAAATTTATAGCAAAATAGACCCAAAAAACACTCAAAAAGAGAAACCAACATTACAAGAAAAAGGTCATTGGTGGGGGTCATGCCTATGACAAACCTTTAAGGTCCATCACCAACGTCACATATGGTGATGGTCTTTAAAAAATTGTTGTTGTAAGAGTATATAGTGATGGTCCTTTAAGGTTTGTCACCAAATCCATTTTCAATGACACTTTTGGTGAGGATCGTTAAAGGTCGGTCACTAATTCTCTCTTTGGTGAAACTTTTGGTGTGGGTTGTTAAAGGCCCATCACTAATTCTCTCTTTGGTGACACTTCTAGTGACTATATTTTATTTACCATCACCAATGATATTTTTGGTTACTTTTAGTGATGGTCAATAAATGTTTGTCATCATTGATCATTCCAATGAGCTTTTTATGACGCTTCATGCCTGTGACAGACCTTTGAGGTCCATCACCAATTTTGCATATGGTAACGGTCTTAAAAAATTGTTATTGTAGGTGTATATAGTCATGGTCCTTTAAGGTTTTTCACCAAAGCCATTTTCAATGACACTTTTGGTGAGGGTCATTAATGGCCCGTCACTAATTCTCTCTTTGATGACACTTCTTGTGATGATCTTTTATTGACCCTCACCAATGCTATTTTTGGTTACTTTTGGTGTGGGTCAAAAACATTTCGTCATCATTGATCATTCCAATGAGTTTTTGATGATGCTATGTACATGTTACTATATTTTGTGTTAAATAATGATTTAAGACCATTGTTGTGGAGTCCTTTTCATTATGTTTCCAAGGTCATAGTGGTTATAATAGTGAGTAAATTTTTTAAGAAGTAATTAGTGTGTATCATTTCCCTCAAGTCATAAGAATATAGTCTTCCTGTGATTCAACACATGATTCATCTCTATTAGGTTTATTATCTAGCAAATTTCCTTTAAATAAAGTTCCACTAGTGTGTGTAGGAACTATATTATTTAATACATAATCAAGCTCTACCAATTCTATTAATAAGGGAGACCTAGCACTCCTCAATACTCATGGCACACCTTAACATGCTTTGGAATAGTACACTAACATTCATTGGCACCTCACATGTCTTGGAACATATTTGTATCTAGAACATCTTGTCATGAGTAGGATGACCAAGCACATGTTGGCATGCCATAGCATAGCATAACACTCCCCTATCATGTTTTGGAATTCCCTGTAGTCCCTAGCATGCCTTGGAACTCCTTAGCATAATATTACAATGACAAACATTAGCACTTGGCACACATTGGCACTTGGCATGTATTGGAACATATTACTAGTGTGCCTAGCATGCCCCTTTTGAAAAAGACAAAGTCTCGACTTATTAACCCTCTTATGTGTTCATTTCCTTTCATTTTAGCTTGGTTATTCCTTTTGCTACCTTGAAACTCCTTGACGCATATTTTCATACTCTGGCACCCTGCACATCCTACCATGTCTTAGCACCTAGCATGCCTTGGCACTATTTGGCACATGTTAGCACACCCCAGAACTACCTAGCACATTCTAGCATTTCTTGACATTCCATAATATTCCCTGGCATTCCTTACCCGTTCTTAGAATACCTTGTCATTCCCTCCTTGGCATGATAGCTAGCACTGATTGACACTCCCTGACACACCCTTGTATTCATTCACTTCTAATCATTTTGACCTAGTGTTCCCTTGTGTTATCTTAGTACTCTCTAACACTCCTCAACATGCATTAGCACTCTCTAGCATACCTTAGAACTCATAAGTGAAGAATGAAACTTGTAACCAATGTTACCAGACTTGGGATAGACAATAAATCGACGAGGCAAAAGAGCCAAGTTTTTTAATCGGATTGGGGAAAAATCAGTGAATTCAATAAATAAAAATATACACATATATTGAATTAAAAAAAACATGTTTCATTGATATTTAATAAAGCCATGTCCAAAAAATTCATAATATCAATAGATATCCAAAATATCATGACTGAATAAGCATCTCATATATGTTATGAGTCCAAACATGATCCAAAGTACTGATTCATGATTCCTAACTAGTGCCTACATAGAACTAGAAGCAGCTTCTTCTAAAAGTTTACAAAAAATTGTATACTAATTAGAAAAAAATCAGTAATTAAGAGTCTAAGACTCTTAAGAGAGACAACTAGAAGCGATTCCTCCCACTCCTTCGCTTACTTAACTCTCAAAGTTCTTCAAGTCATGTAGGCTTAAAAGAGGAGCCTCCTCTAATTGGACCTAATCTATTGCATTTGTAGTTTGCAAATCTATCTCTTCAAGTTCTATTGGTGAAAGATCCAAACCTATCATTATCATGAGACGTTGAAATGTGAATTTAAGTTTTATTTTGAACTTTAAAGTTTAAACTTTAGATTGCAAATCAGATTATGAAACCTTCAAATTCAAGATCTCACCTAGTATTTGCCTATTGTGAATTAGTAGATTGTAATGGAAAAATACAAGGTCATTTAAGTGCTTTTGTATCAATTGGTTGCGCTTCTTAGAATGTATTTTCTCAAACATGCTCTATTTGCACTCACAACCTAAAGCATTGCATGCTTGGTTTAAGTTCGAATGGTGAATCTCTTCAAATCTGGCGTATCACTACAAACGTTTTTCCTCCAAATACCTAGCAAGTGGAAAAGGTTCATGAGTAGATGTACTAAATACTAAATAGTAAAAACTTAAAAAGACAACAAAATTTAATAAATCATTTAATATACAAAATAAAGTTTAAACAAATTTAATGAATTGATGAAGCCTTCAAGCCTCAAAGGGTTCCCTGTAATGTCTTAGACCTTTCTTGTATAACACTGGTATAGGCAAATAATTTAGCTGGTGCTCTATAGTCCTATAGTATGGAAAATACGTGACTTTGAAATTTTGGATTAGGGAAGCACCTTTCCATGCATGTCATGAGTCCTCTGTGAACCTCCCCATCCTCAATAAATTTTCTCTTATCATAAAAATATTGTAGGTTTAAGAAGTACCTAGAAGCATGTAAGGGGGAATGCAATTTCCTATCTCAACATGCATTAATAATTTCCCAAAGAGGCATATACTTTGCCTCCTCATCCCCATATCTTCTTTGGATGGCCTCCTTCGTGAGATTCATTGCCTCATAAATGTAACTCATAGTGGGTTTGTCACCATAAACCATCCTGAAATTTCAAGATTTCAAATTTAAATAATTATGAAACATTGAAAATAAAAAGAAACTTGAAATGAAATTTAAAACATGAAAATTTAAAAGACTTGAATTACCTAAGAACTCTAACAAGGGACTCCATCACAGCAATAATCTCTTTAACATATTTCCAGAAACTATCATTAAACACAAGTGAAAAAAATTCAATGCCTTCAAGGTTCTTAGAATGTTTAGATGTCATCCACTTAGGTCCCAAGAAAATCCTCTTCAGATTTAGCTTTTCCTCAACCACAAATTGAAAAGACATGAAATTTGTTGCAAATCTAGTCACTATAGGTCGAACAATTTCTTCACCTTCCATGTATTTTCTCGTGGTGTTTAGGACAATAGTGTGGTTGTTTAGGTACTTGGTTATGGATTTTTCCTTCTCCACAATCTCATGTATCTAATGAAGCTTACCATTGTCCTCAAGAATTAAATCTATGCAATGGGAAACACAATAGGTCCAAAAAATAATGGGGTGCCTGATCTCAAAAAGTCTACCAACAGCCATATAATTAGTTGCATTGTCGGTGAAAATTTGTTCAACATGTTCTTCTCCCACTTCTTGAATGACTTCCTCCATTATTTCACAAATAATTTGTGCAGTCTTAACCTTGTTTGAGGCATCCAATGATTTGAGAAACATTTTACCTACTTGTTACTGGGAATAGTGTCCACTCGGATGTTGCTATTCCCACTAAGACTGGTAGCTATCTTAGAAACAAACATGTAAAGTCTACTTTCGCTTTCCTTTATGAAAATAGATAGGAGTGGAACAAAGGAGACCAACCTTAGTCTTGCACTTGATTTCCTCTCCTTCCTGATAGAGATTTGCTGCTTCTTCTTTATCTGCCCAGCTTCAAAGAGCACCTATGGAATCACATCAACATACTACTATTGAAGAACAAAGATCTATATTCATAAATAACACAGGACCAAATGTGTGTTAACCATACAAATGCATATATAAACAAACATACAAGAATATGGAGGAAAACTTGAATAGATTTATTAAGA
>APFE031703647.1:53747-68265 GCA_000404065.3 Pinus taeda | reverse complement strand
GTGCACCAACATCTCCCCAAGAACAGAAGGGACTAGGATTTCCTCGAAGGGGAAATCCTTGGTTGGTAGACTCCATTTTCTCAACCTAAAGACCAATGAGGGAATTTGTGATGTTACTCTGATTAAAATAAATTTTAGATGCTTTGACACAACTTGTTTTTTCAATTTTAAAGAGTCGAGAAAAAAGAAAAGATGACTCTATTCGCCTTCAATTTTTATTGAGCCTGAAGTGGCAAGTGCTCAGAGGAACTTTTCTTTTAAGGAGTCTAAAAAGGATCAAAATGGAATTCTCTGGAGATCTAGGCAGAGGGGATTACCAAACCAATTGCAAAACTAGGGAATACATTTTACGGTATGATAGTCAATCTTCCTGAATGCTATGTTCAGTGCATTGCAATCGATAGGGCAGCAGACACGACTTCCTGAGGATAAAAGATGCAGCCTATTGTGGTCTCCCAAAATATACTCAATGGTACATGGGAGCACATGTCCGTACTGGCACTTTCCATCTCAGAGTGGAGGAATCACCCAACCAACAATGAAAACAACATTTACCAGGTTTTACGACGCCGGAATACGTCTCTAGCCTAGACCTCTAGATGTTGTGCATTAGGTTCCAAAGCATTGTTAGATTCATTAAATTTATTTTAAGTTTATCTTGCTTAAAAATTTTCCTTTCAGGTTCACCGCGTGATGTGTATACAATTCCTAAAATGCAGTCTAAGATGATAAACAAATGTTTAATCTTCTTTTGGCAATGAAAATACTAGCTACTAAGGAAAGAAAGTTAAGAATATTTCAGCAAAGAGCACAGAGCACACGCTAAATGCATTGTCCTAAATCAAACCAAGCAGTCTAAATGCAAATGCACATGCATGCATTTTTTTTCAGCCTTCTTAATGTATGAATGATGATAAGAAATCTATGTGCAAATCTGAATTATTTTTCAAAGTGACAATACTCAACAAATTTCTTTTCAAAATGAAGTGAAGGTAAGAGAGACACTTTGCGATTTCGAAATGAAAATTTCTTTTCGACAGCTTAAAACCTACTAATTCAAATCATATGCAATAGTAACTGTATAATCGACTATCAAGAACAATGGGGTTGTCTTCTAAAACTGAAAATGACAGCTACGACACTTTCAGATCTAGAAACGACAGTTTGACTATGCTACTTTTTTGCAAAAGAGAACTGAAAATGGCGCACAATACATAAAAACACTTACAGTTATTTGCACTATGGAGGTAGAATAATGTAAGATAAGGGGGTTTTCATAGAGATACACTAACCACAGACAACAAAACTCCTGAATAGGACTGAAAACAGTGAGGAAAAAACCAAAGTTTGAAGGTAAAGTTAACCTTCCCTAACCATCGCACTTGTCACACTATGAATTCAGTATGCACGCACCTACTGCACTCGGGAAGTGCGATGCATACAGACTGCCTTGAAGGCAGGGTGCGATGGTACCAGTCTGAGACTTTAAACAAGTTCTTACTCACAATTTGCAATTCAATTCAGGGATTTAGGTCGAGTAAGTGATGTTCAGTATTTGTAAATCACAGGGGTAGATCTAAGGCAGTTACTAGAGCTACCACTTAGGGAAATTAGACTGTTTCTAGATCGATTGTTTAATTCAAAAAAAAAACCCCGAGATAGACTAAAGCAGCATTGATCTACTTTTCATTTGTATAACAAATGCAGTTCGAAGGCTGGCTGGCTTGGCTTCATGCTCTGTTTGTAAGTTTATAAAAGAAACGAAGATAGGCTAACAAACAATCTAGTCGCTCCCCAGCGGGGTCACCATTTTGTTACCGGGAATAGTGTCCACTCGGATTCTGCTATTCCCACTAAGACTCGTAGCTATCTTAGAAACAAACAAGTAAAGTCTACTTTCGCTTTCCTTTATGAAAATAGATGGGAGTGGAACAAAGGAGACCAACCTTAGTCTTGCACTTGATTTCCTCTCCATACTGATAGAGCTTTTCCGCTTCTTCTTTATCTACCCAACTTCAAAGAGAACTTATGGAATCGCAACAACATAATACTATCAAGAACAAAGATCTATATTCATAAATAACATAGGACCAGATGTGTGTTAACTATACAAATGCATATATAAAAAAACATACAAGAATATGGAGGAAAACTTGAATAGATTTATTAAGATGAAAAGTTGCAAGAGGATTACAACCATATGTTCTGACCCAGCATCATCCTCCAACAATAAATCCCTTCTTCACCTCAAGTAAAGCTTAGATCACCCAACACTATGAATATACACCAGAAAACCAACAACACTTCTCCATAAGATACAAAAATCCAGCCTCTGAATCTCTGTGATGAGGGATCCATATATAGATGATTGTAGGGAGGTGAATCATCTTTTGGGGTCTTGATTAGTGTCCTCTCTCTAATAGTTCCTGCTTCCACTTGGAGAATGGTGATCTCTTACTCATCCGTGGTCGAAAACAGAGAGGCAAGTGTCAGAGGGAAAGCTTTTGGAAGATTCCATGATCTTCCACCTCGCATTTTGTCCTTGCCATTTGTCCATTCCCGACCATCGTACCCTACAGAGGAGCCATTCAGTATGCATCACACCTTGTACACTGGGAAGGTGATATGCATCACACCCTTTACACTAGGTTTTCAGTATGGTCTAGTTTTGACCATTTATGAGCAGTTTTTAGTGGAGAAATTTTGATAGATGATGTAATTAGCTGACCTTGTTCCTTTAGGTAGTGAAGCAACACTTTTAGGGACTTAGGAGCCCTCATTTTATGGACATTTATGATTGGGGTTGAAGTGCCCAAAAATTTCTATAGCACTATTAGACAAGATACAGGGAGATTTATTAAAGTTCTATTCCTATGATCTGTCCATCCACCACTCATGATCAGGCACCTTGTTTCTACCCATGATTAATGAAACTCAAATAAAACAACCATGTCATCTTCAACACTTTCTAATAGCAAATTTGTCCTAATTCTCTCTTATGAAGGGGCTTTGTACCCTGGACCTACAACAAAAACTACATCAATCATAGCTTGCCAATAAAGAGTTATGACACAGTGGAAATGTATGTCAGAATAGCACAAAAAGTTAACAATGTCCTTTCTTGCTTGACTATGGGTATTTTTTTTCGAACCAGTGGTATCCAAGGTAGGTTGGGAACTGGGTTTTGTGCAGGGATAAAAAAAGGTGTTTATGCTTCCACTTCCAATGTTGAATGGAGGAGGATTCATTTGGCCTTGACTTTGACTTGGACTTGGAGGCCTGTGTGGGAAACTTGGGAACTACATTGAGGATTCAACAGAGGGACATGACAATGGGGTAGTGGAAGAAAAATTATCAATTCCAGGAGTTCCTATTTCCTTTTTCTTCTTTTCTTTCTTTGCATTATGCTGACTCAACATATCAATGGCCAAGGTTGCTTGGTGTTTGAAATTTTCGTCAACATTTTTGCAGAGACCTATATCATGGCCAGGTATTTGTGCAAAGTGGTACTTGAATCTATAAATGCCTCCACTACATTTCGCATCGCAAAATTTACAAAAGAGCTTAGGGTCTCCAAGAATCTTGTCACAATAAGCCCATGCAAAGTCCTTCTCCCTCAAAATTGTTGTTATTTTCGACTTATGTTTAAATTGCGGATTTTGTTTAGATTTGGAGCATGGATTCTATTTAATTTGGCTCCTATAAAAGACAATAAACAATTAAAATTAAAAAGTCCATATATAACTTCGCAAAAAACAGGGTTGGTTTTAAAGGATATGAGGTTTTGTTAAGGATAAAAGAGGAGTCTATCGAGCAAGACAAGCACATTTCGACCTAATATATCATTATGACCTTGAAATACAATTAGGTATATATGAGGAAATGCAACGTAAAGGAAATATTATCAACATATATTGAATTGTAATCTTGAATTTGCAAGTTCCTTTAGCATAAGACAACTAAACCAATACATCAATAACAGATTTTGGAAGAACAAAAATACCCAAGGTTATGAATGTATGGTTAAAGCCTTTGGAGTCGGCAAGACAGCGACCAAGGAAGGAATGATTGATGATTTGGTCGATGGCTGGTGTGAAACCATTTCCTAGTGCATTTTTTAAATATATTTAAGCCCCATTTATAGGGTTGAAAAATCATAACCAAAGGAATATGCCAAAAATTCGATTGCTGAACAATGAAACTTGAAACTTTCCATTGAAAAGGACATTGAAACTTCAATATAGTAATATACCTATTATTTAAACCAAGTGCCAACATACCTTGATTGTTTAATAGTGAAGCGGCTAAGCCTGAAGGTAACACAGGCTGAAGGTTACACGTGACTTCCCGAGGATCAGTATGGAGTATGGATAGACCACGCATTGGCGAATGCTCAATATGGAGTTTCGATTTAGGCTTACCCTGTCGGATCCTTGATATGGAGTCTGGACTGTGTAATAGTGAGTAGTGATTGATTACTGAAGGTCTCAATGTATGAGTTGTAGGCCTAAGAAATGAGAAATAAATTTTGGAACAACTGACGTTTAGTTTTTAGTAATGTGGCATACCTAAACCTGAAAAACTCATGCTCATCGAGTCAAGGCCTAAAATCGAATAAATTGGAATCAATTGCAGGAATATGCTTTAATCAGCAAGTCGCAAGTCAAACTTGCATTGACCATGAGTTAAACTTGGTCAACATGAGTTTGACTCGCAAATATTTGGATCAGATTGTTCAGAGAGCGAGTAAATTCTATCTCGTGATTAATCCTGATTGATTGGTGAGTCCTGTTTCACTGCTTGTAACTGAAATCTAAACTAAAAATAGGAGATATTACAATTCAAACTAATTGTGACTTTTTAAAACTGAAATTGGCCCATCGACATCATTTCTATTTGTGGCTGGGCACACCAATGAAAGAGATTCATTTTAAATTAGGTTCATGGAGAAAATATTTTATGGAAGATGTTTTTTTTATGTCGAGGAAGACAGTGATATTTTTTTATTAAATTTGAATAACAATAGTATCTACTCTGTATCTCTCGTATCTCATTATTTTTATCTCCTGTAACTCATATAGAAATTGGGGTAATAATGGACATGTAGCATCAAGCTCCACTCCTTTTAATCCAAAGTTCTGCATGCAAACCTTTGTGTCACTTGTGTCATAAAGCCTTTGTTTTAGAGTGTGGAGTTAACACCTACCTCTACATGACAAAACGTACACGTACCTTTTGACTTGGTTTTTTCACCTTTTTCCATTATTTGTGTGGAGTCTAGGACAACAAGTTCCACATACTTTTTTCCATACCTCTATGTGAGTTTAACTTTTCACATTTTCTTTGCTTCAACCAATATCAAAAGCATGTGTGAGCTTCTTTCAAGGCATGAATACATGATTCAATCATGGAAATTAGAAAAGTTTCTAAGGAAAAAAATAACCATGGAGTTATCCTTTTCGATTTTAAATATGTTAGGATTCTATTGAGAGTATTTTAGAGATAATTATTAACTGGCCCTTTACTTTTCCCTTTTCTTAATATAAACTACATCACTTATTACATTTCTAATCAAGAGATTTACATCAAATATTGGATCAACGCCAAGGAATTTTCATAAATGCTTCCTTGTCTAGTAAAAGAATAAATGCTCAACATGTGATCTTGGCTCCAATTTCTTGGGAATTAATAATTGTTCTAAAAAATGACTACTCTTGTTTGAATCTAGAAATATGTTTAAGCTTTGAAAATGGATTTTCCTCCAAAAAATTCTTGGAAAGGTCCTTATTAAAGGCTTCTCTACATCTCCTCCACTAGAATAAATGACTTGTATGTTGAAAAGTATAACAGAGCTCCCTTCTAAAAACCCTGATCATCCCATTGTCACCAAGAGCTCCTCCTTTTCCCCAAATTGGACCCAAAACAACATTGAGTACTTAATTATGATCCAACCCGAGAAATTTTGATTTACACTGCAACTCAAGAGTTATTCAATTTAAAGTGCACTAATAGGATTCATCATTCTTTCATTGAATAAGTATATTGTTTTTGAATTTGTCATTTGTGCTTGTAGTATGTGGTACTGACCTTGTTTCACCTAAAAGGTTTTTTATTCTTGGACTATGACAATTCTAGTAAGATTTAGGCCTTTTGTAGTATTTATACCCCATGATAATTTTTGCAAAATGTATGTCCTGAATCGAAAGAAATAAGCATTTAGTTATTACCTCCTAAACTAAAGCATTTTTTCTTTCATTAGGTGCCATGTAATGTCCTCTACAAATTGAGGATGAATGGGACGTAATATCCTATCCATACCCGTAGGCTATAGTCCTCCATAAAGGGGAAAAAAACCCCAAAATACCCATTGTTCAGAAAATTTTGGGGAAACTGGGCTTAAAAAACCCAAATTTGGGGTTGGAGTAAGGTTTACTCAATCAATTAACAATATGAAACCCCTCTAGAAAATCTAAATAAAGAAGGATTGAATTCATTTTGGATCACCAAGTGTGGATTAATTCATTTGTTCTTGAGCATTAGGTTTGATAGTTTTTTACCCCTTCTATCTCTTATCAATATAGGTGGTGAAAGATTCCACCCTAGTTTACATTCACTTATTATCTCTTTGTTTGGGCACAAGGGTCTTTGGCTAGTCAGCGAATTCTGTTGAATATTGGTCTCTTGTCTTTTTTTGGGCACAAGATTTCTGTTAAATGTGAATGAATTTGGAGGATAGTGCAAGATAGCTTAGTTTTTTTTGGCATACACCTCTCTTG
This sequence comes from Pinus taeda, assembly GCA_000404065.3. Lineage (NCBI taxonomy): Eukaryota > Viridiplantae > Streptophyta > Pinopsida > Pinales > Pinaceae > Pinus > Pinus taeda. Next base: position 61,489 of record APFE031703647.1, on the reverse strand, counting down.
AAGGAAGACACAAAGTTTCTGATTCCTTAATATCTTGTTTTGGGCAAAGCACTTATCTTAGGTAGTGGATTTGTTTCTGACACCTAGAGTAGCGAAAACCTTTGCTTTATTTAGTTTTTGCATGCACAATTAAATGGAGAATTTTCCTAGTTATTAATTCTTAGCCTTAGCTAAGGAAACATGTTTGCATATCTCATATCATATTCAGTAGAGGAAAAACTTAATTGTCTTTTCTATCCATGCAAGGAAGGTGCATTAGGATTAGGAGTTAAGAAAGTTGAGACATTTTTGTACATGTTTCCAGATTCATTGTACCTTATGGACTAAAGGAAAAGTTAATATTAGTGTTTGAAATTTTTAGTTATTTCTTGTTTCAAAGAGTAATAAAAGTGATGTGATTTGAGTTTCCAATCTGTGTACTTGTTGTTACTTTGTTCAGTGGCATGTGCTTCCTTGTTCAGAACAAGGGGTTTTTCTACAGTATCTAGCGTCCAAATCTTCTTCAATGCAAACTAAATATCAAATGATGCCCTCGTACTCCAAATAATCTAAGGCATCACCCTATAGAAGCTCCAAAGTAGACCAATGAGCTTTGAGATGCCAACTCCAACCCCATGTCACCATACAAGTATTGACATCACTGCTACAAAAATTATTCTGAAGTGTTGCATCCTACAAAAATTCCTAAGATGGATGCCAAAAGGGGTTCTAGAATGAGGCTTAACCTTCATTACCACATTTAAGGCTTTTCAAAGGGATCGGTCCCTTTAAACCATACCAATTTTTAACTTTCACAATTTGGCCATGTTCCTATCAATTTATATTTTGTATTGAAAAGTCAATCCTATTTTACCTATTAATTAACTTTAGGAACAATTATAGGTCAGCTCCAACAAAATGTCAACAAATTTTTGGGTTAGGTTGGAATTTCTCCAAATACTATCACACATGTATATATAATCACACATTTTCCTTTTTAGATCTTGATTGGTTGAACAAAAAGGTTTGTTGCTTGTGTAATTTTTTCCCATACCTCCACATCAACTCATAGATAACAATCTTCTTAATTTTTCATCTGTATGCATAGTAAGGTCCCTTTTCGTTGTTATTTTTTATGGGGCAAACTCTGATAATACACTTGTTACCACAGAGATGTTGTTGGATAGAAATCTCAAGAGGAGTCTTACACCAGACATATAAATGGCTATTGTATATCACTATAATAAGAATTAACATATTAAGATGTGGTAGACCCTAAAATTCGTGCATTCAATCCATTACATTTTATTTCATGGTAGATTTTGTTCTACATAGTAGAAGTGTTGTGGAACTTGAGTGTGTTCGCATAAAAAATTATGAGGCCAAACCCAGATTCTCATGTGTCATGGAAATTCAACATATGCCTTGTTCACCTAAGAACTACTTGTAACTCATGTTAGGGTACTCATATATAATCTCAAATCATCCCACTTAACAAGTTACCAAAACAAGGCTCATCATATCCAACCTTGGTCTAAAACAATTAAGCAACACAATTTATATCTTGACATCCCATATCACCTGACATGTCTTAGAATGCCTTGGCACTATGTGGCATGTGTTAACATCCCCTACATTCCTTGGCATTCTTTGACACTCCCTAATACACTATGGCACTTCCTGACATGCCTTGGTAGTTTAGCATACCTTGGAATTTCCTAGCATACAACCTTGTCACTCCCTCCTTAACACACCTAGAACTCATTGAAACTCCCTCTCACACACTCTTATTCATTCCTTTCCATGCATTTTGACCTAGTGCTTCCTTATGTTTCTCTCACACCCCATAACACTCCCTAGCTCACCCTAGCTCCTGACACATCTTGGCCTACCACCTTAATAACTCTAGCATTTCTTGGTACTACATAGTATACCTTGTCACTCTCCCCTTAGCACACCTAGAGATTGCTGACACTCTTGGTCACAAACTCTTATTCATTCATTTGCATGAATTTTTACCTATTTGTCCCTTGTGTTTCCCTATCACTCCTTATCACTCCTTGACATGTGTTGTTACACCCTAGCACTTATGACATATTGGCATGTCTCCCTAGCCTCTAGCATGCCTTAAGACTGCCTAGCATACCTTGTCAATTTGTCCTTAGCACACTTGGAACTAACTCAAACTTCTAATCCTAAACTCTTATTTGTTCATTTCCATTCATTTTTACATAATTCTCCCTCGTGTTTCCCTAGCACTCCCAGCTAACACTTCCTTGCACTCATTGGCACATCTCGGCCGCATGTCACCCTAGAACTATAACATTCCTTAGCATTGCCAAGCATGCCTTATAACTCCTCCTTAACACACTTGGAACTCACTGACACTCCATGCCACACAGTCTTATTCCTTTATTTCCATGCATTATGACCTAGTGCTCCCTTGTGTTTCCCTAACACTCCTTGGCACACATTTGCACACCATGGCACATGTCACATCTTAGTAGGCTTTCCTAGCACTCTATCATCTATTGGTACTGCTTATCATACGTTTTCACTCCCTCAACACACCTATAGCTTGTTAACACTCCCTATCACACACGCACATTCATTCATTTACATGTAATTGAAACGAGTCGTCACTTGTGTTTCCTTGGCAATCCCTAGCATGTGTTAGTGCCACATATTAGAACCTAACACACATTGGCATGCCTTAACACTTGGCATGTCTTGACATGACTAACATTCCTTGGAACTTTCTAACATGTGTTAGCACTTCTTTAAATTCCCTGCACACCTCGGTACTCCCTAGTTTCCATTCCCTCATAGATAACCTTACTTTTCTTGTGACTTGGGAACCCAGCCAAGTCATTGAAAAAATAGTGCTGTGCCTAGACCAAAGTCTCCCTTTGTCTCAAATTCAGTTTTAAATCCTGTTATCACAGTCTTAGGCTTTCCTCCTACAAGTCCTAATATGAAATTATCCTAACACACTTCATCCATGGGACACCTAGAATTTACTGACACTCCTTGGAATAATCTCTTATTCATTCATTTCCATGAACTTTGACCTAGTTCTCCCTTGTGATTCCTTGACACTCCCAAACACTACTTGACATGCATTGACACTATTTGGAATATTTCATCATGCCTTTTCATTCCTTTGCATGCCATGGGACTCCTTAATTATGATGCCCTCATAACTACCCTTATCTTCTTTTAGACTTCAGAACCCAACCAAGTCTTGCCTCGACTACAACAACTTTACCAAGTTACATTTACTACAACTAGACTATGCCTTGTTCCCCTAATGGACTATAAATCATCTTAGGCTTCTCATGTCCAATCTAAACTCATCCCACATAACAAGTTACAAAGTCAAGGGTCACATCCAACTGTGCCCACAAAACAACTAAGCAACATAGTTTACATCTTCACATATCATAAAATCTGGCACATATAAAAATCCATTGGCACTACATGGCACACATTATCATCGTCTGCATTCCCTGGCATGATTTTCCACTCCCTAACATGCCCTGACACTATAGCATGCCTTGGCACTGCCTAGCATATACCCTTGTCACTCCCTCCTTAACACAATTGGAACTTGTTGACACTCCCTATCACACACTCTTATCTATTCATTTCCATGCAATTTGAACTAGTTCTCCCTTATGTTCTCGTGGCACTCCCTAACACACATTGGAACACCCTAGGACTTGGCACATCTTGGCATGTCATCTTGGAAGCCTAACATTCCTTGTAAATAACTAGCATATCTTGTCACTCCCTCCTTAGCACACCTATAATTCGCTGACAATCCCTGTCATGCTCTCTTATTCATTCATTTACATGCATTTGAAACTATTGCTCCCTTGTTTTTCCCTAACACTCCATAACTCTCCCTGGCATGCATTAGCACACCTTAGCACCTAGTACATATTGTCATGTTTCCCTAGCCTCTAAAATTCCTTAGCACTGCCTAGCATACCTTGTCACTCCCTCCTTAGCACACCCTAAAATCACTAACACTTCATGTCATAAAATCTTAATCGTTCATTTGCATACATTATTTTCGCCTAGTGCTCCCTTGTGTTTCCCTAATGCTTCTTAACACTTCCTATCACTATTTGGCACACCTTGGCACCTAGCACATATTGGCTAAATGTCTCTCTGGCATCCTAGAATGACTTAGCGCTGCTTAGCATACCATGTCACTCCCCTCTTACCACACTTGGAACTCATTGACACTCCCTGTCACACACTCTTATTCATTCAATTCCATGCATTTTGACCTAGTGCTCCCTTATGTTTCCCTAGCACTTGCTAACACTCAGCACACATTGGCACACCTAACTACAATGAGTTTCACTAACAGTCAATACAAAAACCCTTCCAGAGTCTAGCTAGTTACTTGTTCTTCACTAAGATATTAAGGTTAAGTTTATTGTATATTGTTCAGTGTGAAAATATTACTAGGTGTTTTTATCACATTACTTGGAAGGTAGCTAAGACACAAGCATGAAGGTAAGGTTCCTGAATCTTGGATTGTAAAACTAACCAAAAAAATATATGACTATAATATGTTTGGGAAATTGTAGTTCCCTAAAGAGATTCATGGTAGTGCTTTTCCCATTGCGCTAGACCCGATAACTTGATTGTTAATTAGAGGTAGAGAAGTGGTAGTTTGATGCCATAAATGTCAAATGTGTAGTTCAACAACATGATGGAGGCTTACCTCTGATATTAGAATTCAGTTTGTTATCTTCGTGGTGCAAACCCCACCATGTCCAAGTGTGACACCCTCCTTGAAACAACACCCTTCGAGTAGTTACTGAGTGACTTCCTTACCTTTAATTGCCCTCTCCTCATCTTGTTCATGCTTAGTTCCTTCTACCTTACTCTCCTCTCACTATTCTCTTTTGATTCCTATTCTCCTTATCCAAACTTTTCTTCACTTTCTACTTCTCAATCCATCCATCTAGTTAGTTAGGGCTTGGCTAACTAGATTTTCCCTTTCCTACCATTTGGCCTCCCATTTTCTCCCCATCTTTCATTTTCCCTCTTCCGAGGTTTGTTCTAGAATCAACAAGGTGTGAGGGAGGAGAAAAATCCATTCATATGTGCTAATAGGTTGCAAATATCTCCCCGCCCTCATTGACTGCATCAAGGCCTATAAATACTATGCCTCTGAGTGTCTTTGAGTCTCTTCTTAGGTCTTGGGTCGAATTATTTTTTTTCTTTCAACTATATGAGTTGAGCTATATGCTCTTTAACCCCCCATTAATAGAGTTCCTTATACTTGTATCATGCCCCTGGTGTAAAGACATCTGTATAGGTTATTATGGTATATGTTGAACTTTGGTTATTACCCTCACCTTGAAGTCATTTAGGTTCCATCTAACTCCCCTTAGTTAATACAAGGTTCATTGAGTTAGAAAAATGTGCCATTAATAATTATAAGTGGTTACCTTAAGGAAGGAGCATTGGTTGAAGCCTCATCAATGGAGATTGGGTCGATGGTTAGGGTTTTGATTTAGTTAAACACTATTCACTATTATATTTGTGGGCATAGAGTAATTATGATCTTCCTCATGTACACAAGGATAACTGAGAAGTGTTTCCCATAATAATGCATGTGGAACTTCAACATGTACATCAGGGTAACCACAAAATATTTATCATATTTACACAATGCAAGGTGATAGGAAAATATTTACATTATATACCTGAATGTACTAATATCAGGACCATTAGCGTCATATCTACATATTTACCACAAGACGAGGGTCATTACAACCCCTTAAAAGTAGCCATAAGGCCTTCCCCTTTTGCAGCTCCTTGACCACAAGGGTTTAATTGAAAAACGCATAGTTCCTTTAAATATTTGTAGGTTGAGGCAGCCACTTCAAGCCCTTGAGCTTAAATATAATCAAATATTTGCAATTTGTTACAATAATAAGTCCATTATGCACACTCCTCATCTTAGAGTCGGGTAGAGAGGGAGAATACTTGATTGATAACAACCTTGTAAATGAAAAACTTTGTTTAATCATTGGTTGGACTCTCCACCACTAGTTGACACCACTCACACACACCAAAAGTCCAAGATACCCATAATATGTGCCCTACACCCAAGGGCTTAGACTACACCTCCATAAAATGTTCCTTCAACATTAGATGTCCTGAAATAGTAATATCCTAACCCTAGCCTATTTGTTAGATTTTTGTAACTTTCTCCTTAACTAACATTTGTTTTTAACTATTTAATCCACTTACCATATGTTGTATTTTGTTTTCACACACCTAGTATACAAGAACTCTTATGTTTTTAATAAAACCAAGTTAAGAGGGCATGTTTCTTTCTTACACTTAAATGTTTTTAATACAGCCAAGTTAAGAGCACGTGTTTCCTTTTCAAATTCCAAAATTATAACATGTCTATCTCTATAAACTAACAACAAAATCATTGCATAAAAAATGTAAGCTTAAAATTAAATTAAAATTAGATTATTATTATTATGATAAATACACCAAATATGGAAAAACTATTTTCAAACATAACCATAAAAAAAAGTGTTAGTTTATCAAATAAAACTACAAAACTTATTAAGCTAGCCTAGATCCATCTTAACTCGGATCTACCAAGCGTCGAGAGGGACCCAATCTCTGAATGTGCAAACCTGTTTTTTGGCGCTTGATAGAACCATGTTAAGATGGATCTAGGCTGATTATATAATATTATATAATATCTATATTTGTATCTATGTGTCTAATTCTTATTCCCTCTCTATATCTCACCCCCCAAACATACACACTCTCTCTCCCTCCCTCTTCCTCTATGCCTCTCTCTCTTCCCTCTATCTCTCCTCTCTCCATCAGTCCCTTGTCACTCCCTCTCCCTCTACCTTTCTCCCTCTACGACTTTCTTCTTCCATCCCTCTCTCTCCCCCTCAAACTTCATCTCTCTCTCCTCTCTCTTAGTCCTCTCTCTCCCTTTCTCTCTCACCTCCCTCTATTCCCCCCCATCACTCTCTCTCTCTCTCTCCCTCCATCTTTGTGCCTCCCTCTCTCTCTCTTTCCCTTCTCTCCCTATCTTTATCTCCACCTATTCTCTCTCTTCCCTCCTCTCTTCTCTCCCTCTTTCTCTATCCATCTATCCCTTGTCACTCCCTCTCTCTCTCCATCTCTATCTCCCTATGCCTTAGTTCTTTCCTCCATCTCTCTCCCCCTCCAACTCCATATCTCTCTCCCCCCCCCCTCTTCTTCTCTCTCCCCCTCCAACTCCATATATATTTCACCCACTCTCTTCTTTTCTCTCCCCTCCAACTCCATATATATTTCACCCACTCTCTTCTTTTCTCTCCCCCCTCTCTCTCTTCCTACCTCCTTCTCTCCATCCCGCCCCATCATTCTCTCACTCTCGCTTTCTCTCTCTCTCTCTTTCCACCTTCCATATTTGTCACTATCACCCTCCCTCTCTCTTCCCTTCACTTTGCTTTCTATCATCATTTGGATCCTTAGTTAAGATAGATCTATGTTGATTCTTACTAATATTTGTATTATTTAAGTTTCACATATTTAAATACAAAAGTATTCTCATTTTTAATTTTATTAAAAGCTTAATTTAATTTATATGGGAATAATCTTAGTAGTCGTGAGGATAGAGGGTTTATATATATCTCAAAACTAATTACAAAAATTTTCCTATTAGCTTCAAATAAAAAATGTTATAAAATAAATTAAATTAAAATATTTTT
>APFE031703647.1:38945-51928 GCA_000404065.3 Pinus taeda | reverse complement strand
GGGACCTATGCCACCTCCAGCACCAGCAGCAGGTGGTGCATATTCTTCACCCACTAGAGGGGCCCTTGCAGCGTTGCGACGAGTCCCCAAGTATCTTACACTACACATACGAGGGACAGTACGTAGCCAATGCGTATCATTTTTGGTTGATAGTGGGGCCACCCACAACTTCATCGATGCACAGATGGTTAAGTAGAGAGGTATACAGACAGAGAGCTTTGATGGGTTTTCAGTTTTGGTCCCAAGAGATCAGACTATGATGTGTACTCATTATGTTCCAGAGCACCTACACATTGACTGACCACTTTTTCATGGTCGATATTCCAGACACCGACATGATACTGGGTGTTCAGTGGCTCATCACTCTAGGGAAGGTCACGATAGATTGGAAGACCTTGGAGATGGAGTGGGATGATGAGAAGATAAGGGAGGCATGAGAAGATACAGGGACAACACACATATCCACCTTAGACTGTTTCATCTCATCGAATGGAGTCAGTCTTCCAAAAGGGAGACATAGAGTGGGCAGTAGAGTTGTGTGCATCAGAGGTAGGGACTACAGGGTGGATGGTACATCTGGAGATACAATCCATCCTTGACCGGTATGCCATAGTGTTTGGGGAGATTCCACCAGGAAAGCCACCGGACTGAGGGTTTGAGCACACTATCGAGCTTGAGCAGCGCATCCAGGCAATGATCACCACCCCCTATAGGCACCCCAAGGCCTATCGAGATTAGATTGACCAGGCTATCCAGGAGTTGTTGGCTCTTGGGAACATTCGACTGAGCATGAATCTTTTGCTTCTTCTGTGGTGTTGGTGACGAAGAAGGACAATACATTGAGGATGTGCATCGACTACAGGGTGAGGACTGATCACAACAACCTCAAGTTCTTTTTGGAGCAGAAGCAGCTACAGGAGAGGCAACAGAAGTGGATCAGTAAGATCCAAGCATATGACTTTGACATTGAGTATGTCAAGGGTAAGAACAACGAGGTGGCAGATGCCCTTTCACATAGACCAGCCACGTTGTCTCTTATGAGTTTGGATACAGATTGGACGGCTTGAATCTTAGTAGAGTACTCCAAGTACAGGTTTGCATGTGAGGTTCTGGATGGGAAGGTGGTAGATGATAGGTATGGGGTGGTCGATAATATCATCTATTATAGGGATCGGATCTTCTTGACTAAGGGGTCTCAGCTCAAGAAGAAGATACTCTAGGCATCACATGATAAACTTTTGATAGGACATCAAAGGTTTACCAAAACCTACAGGGTCATTAGAGAGAGGTTCTCATGGAAGGGCCTCAAGGAGGATGTACTCCAGCACATCCGAGAGTGTGATGTTTGCCAAAGGAACAAGGGAGAGATGAGCCATCCTGCAGGTTTATTGCAGCCTCTTCCCATTCCAGAGGAGAATTGGGAGAGTATTTCGATGGACTTCATCATAGGGTTGCCCATGGTATAGGGCAAGGATTGTATCTTTGTCGTCGTTAATCGACTAACAAAGTACACACATTTTTTTGCCATATCTGCACACTATACAATAGCACAGGTGGCCGAGCTATTCTTCAGAGAGATCTTTAGGCTACACAGTCTTCCTAAGACCATCATCAGTGACAAGGATAGCCGTTTCATGGGCAGGTTTTGGCAGGAGATTTTCTGGTTGGTGGGGACGGATTTGACACCGAGTACTAGTTATCACCCACAGACAGATGGGCAGACAGAGATAGTTAACAAGTGGCTAGAGGGCTACTTGCGTAACTATGTCGATGGGCAGCAGCGAGCATGGCTGAAATGGTTGCATCTGGGGGAGTACTGCTACAATACTTCACATCACATGTCCATTGGAATGTCACCATTCTATGCCTTATATGGGTATCATCCTTTATCTTTTTCTAACATGATTTTTGGTGATAGCAAGGCTCCTAGAGCCAAGATTTGGATCCAAGAGAGTCAAGATATCCTCCGAGCTCTCAAGGATGACATGGCTACAATGCAGAACCAACAGAAGCTATATGTCGACAGAGGTTGGGTGGAGAGACAGTTCGAGGTAGGGGACATGCTCTACCTACGATTACAGCCATACCAATAGTCATCACTGAAGTGGAAGGGGCTGAGAAGCTCAAGCCTGCCTTTATGGGCCATACAGGGTGATACGCAGGATTGGACAGGTTGCATATGAGTTGGAGTTGCCCAAGGTAGCAAGATTCATAACATTTTTCATGTATCATGCCTGAAGAAGGCATTAGGGTAGCCAGTGAAAGTGATAGATGAGCTACCACCCATGGATGATGAGGAGCATTTGGTATTGTAGTTGGAGGCTATCATTGATACCAGGGAGAGGCAGTTGCGGAGCAGGACGGTCCAGGAATTCTTGGTGAGGTGGAAGAATTTGTCGGATGAGGATGCCACTTGGGAGAGTGAGCAAATATTACAACATCCATCACTTCAGTTGCTTGAGGACAAGCAACATTTTCCGGGGGAGACTGTAATATTCCTAGTTAGCCATGGCTAATTGGAATATTCGATTTTGTTCGATTTTTGCCTTCTATAGTTATTTGTAGATAAAAAGTGAGGAAGGGGGACATAAGTCACTTTTAGAATAAAAATTCACTTCCTAGTAGCACAACGTTGTGACTTAAAGGGGAGGCAAGGGGTCCAAAAGGGGATGCAGAAATGGAGCCCACGTAGACACATGGAGGAACTGTGCAAGAGGGAAGGAACACGTGGCAAGAGGGGAATCACACAGGAGGAGGTGAGCCTTGGGATTAAGAGAGGCAAAGGCTATGAAAGATAAAGGAGCCCCCTCATTTTGATCATTCTGGTTATGAGCATTTGTGATAGTCATTTCGATTTAGAGTACACTAGCTGTTTAGCTAGTTTGTAGTACTATTTAGTGCATTAAGTGTCTCCGTTCGGAGATCTCATCCTTAGCCCTGGGGGACTTCGAGTGCCTGCTCGGGAAAGGTATTTCCATTGGAATTACAGCAGTAGTTTCATCAGTGTTTCAGTAGTAGTTTCATCAGCATTTCAACAGCAGTTTCATCAACGTCTTTGAGCAGCTACGTAGAACCCCAAGGGGGTGATTTTCGAGGGTCGACCATTTCACAAAATCTTTCTAGGTTTTTCTGGGTTTTTCGAGTAGAGTCTGATTCCATAGTTTCAACCTTTTCTGAGGAGGAGAGCAGCCCCAAATCCTCATTTGATTTCCAGCAACAACACCAACACGATAGTTTTCCAGAAGCTAGGACGTAGATCAGTGTGAGGCCATTGTAGGAAAGCTTTCTAGTTTTTCTGGGTTTCTTGAGTAGAGCCTGAATCCAAAGTTTCAGTTTTTTCTGAGGAGGGGAACAAATCCAAATCATCATTTGTTTTCTAGCAACAACAGAAGCACAACAACAACATCCACACAGAGAGGCCATTCTTGTCATTCTGAGAGTACTTCTTCACTTGCCTTGTGCAAGTCAAGGTGCCATCTGTTTAATCACCTCTTGTACTCATTTATTGCTCAGTATAATAAAATGGCTTAGCATTTGTCGTTGCATTTCTTGTGTATCTGCTTACATTTCCGGTTTACATTATTATATGTTGTTCCACTATTATTTTATCACTTCTGTGTTATTATATCATTTGCACATATTTGGTTGGAGATTTTGCTGGGGCTTGAGGAATATTCTGGGTTAGGGATATTACATTGAGGTATTGATAAGCCATGGTATTGTAACAAAAGTTATTCACAAATTAATAACAAAATCAAAATATAACAAATTGAATTTTATTATTTTTATTATTAATTGAGCCAACATTTAGATTTTTTCACTCATCCCCATACTTTTGACTTTTATTACTATTATTACTATTATTCTTTAACCAAGATCATATTTAGAATTGTTTACATACTTACATTACACCTTCACATATACTCCATACTCTGTATTTATTGTTTTTTACGGAGGTAAATTTTAACATTTTTTTAAAAATTCATCCTTAATTTGATGTAACAAAGCCCTCCCAATTCCAATATTCATTTACATTCTAAAGCAAGTAATATATTTTCACTTTTCATAGGGTGGAGGGAAAACAAGTAGACTTTTTCACTTTTCACAGGGCGGGAGGGAAAACGAGTTTGAAGAGAGTTGTGAATTAAATTTTCACTTTTCATAAGGTGGAGGGAGGGAAAAAGAGTAGCATATTTTACCAATAGTAGATTGATATCGAGCCCCATCATTGGATATTCAATCCATTAATGGCACCTAGGTATGTTTCATTTCTAACCTCGCTACATTTCCACCCCACTTTTAGTCTTCTTCCACACTGGGAGGAGTACACACACCTCAGACATCTAGTTCAAAATTCATTATTTTTTTCGTCCTTTCTTTTAAGTTTATGAGTAACATATTTTCACTTTTCACAGGGCAGGAGGGAAAATGAGATTGAAGATATTTGTGAATTAAGGTTTTACCAGTGGAAAACTAATATCGAAGCCCACCATTGGATCTTCAATACATTAATGGTGCCCAAGTATGTTTCATTTCTAACCTCGATGCATTTCCACCCCACTTTTACTCTTCTTCCACACAGGGTGGAGTACACACACCTCAGATATCTAGTTCAAAATTCACTATTTTTTTCATCCTTGCTTTTAAGTTTACCAGTAGCATATTTTCACTTTTCATAGGGCGAGAGGGAAAACGAGATTGAAGAGAGTTGTGAATTAAGGTTTTACCAGTAGTAGACTAATATCAAACCCCCCATTGTATCTTCAATCCATTAATGATGCCTAGGTATGTTTCATTTCTAACCTCGCTGAATTTTCACCCCACTTTTAGTCTTCTTTCACACATGGAGGAGTACAGTACACACACCTCATATCTCTAGTTCAAAATTCACTATTTGTTTCATTCTTGCTTTTAAGTTTATGCTTTAATATTTGTGCCACACTTTGTTACTGTTTGTAGGATGGCATTGGCACTCAATTGCTTTGGAAAGCCATTTATTATAATAAAGAAGCTAGGGCAGAAGACTCAAATGAGAGGCTTATATGTTCAAAATTTCTAACATTGTGGTCACCAGGGCTATTATGAGAATACTACGCACCTCAATAGACTCCAATGGAATAAAAATGATGCTCTAGAACCCTTGCGGTGATGTCATCATTAGTAAGATCCTATTCTTTTTATTCATTCTCTATTTTTGGATCAATCAAAATTGCCCTTAAATTATGAAAATTAGTAGAATTTATTTTAAAACGTGTATGATTCATAACTGAAAATTGCTTAAATTTTCTGTAAAGACTGAAATAAACCATTAAATTATGAAAGTTAGTAGAATTTACTTTAAAAATTATATGATTCATAACTAAAAATTACTTAAATTTTATGTAAAGACTGAAATAAGCCAATACTCTGCGATCTACTCACTCTTTCTCACAAACTTTGAGGCCCACTGAGCTAGATGCTCTACATATGTCGATGCCTTCCTACTAAAGTTCTTAAAATTGGTGAATGTATTCAAATGACATTTGGATCATTGGGCGTCTAATGTGCATTAAGGGCATTTCAGCCCCTAGATTTGTATGTGCCATATTCCATCATGTTGGTTCCATTTATAAGTGCATGTTGGTTTTCGTTGTGAGTAATTCTCCTATTTTATAGGAGCTAGATTCTTAGGACCTGCATGTGAAACATAGCTACATGGTATTGCTCCAGGCATGTAATATACCCAATAACTTTTGTGCTCTTTGAGGATGTGGTACTTTAGTTTACCACTCAAATCTACACAAAAACTAAACCCAATTTCAGACAAATTTACGAAGTAACTGAACTTAATTGTTTTTTTATTAATTATTTACTATTGACTAGAATAAAACTATAGATTTATGCAACCTAAATACACACAACCATTCTATTAATCATTAATCCATAAATCACAAATGTGGCTAACACAGGCAGATAGAGAGGCAACCTAAAAATTAATTCAATAATGAAATAAACCATAAAAAACTAGTAATAATTCAATACAATTCATATATACATTTAGGAATACTTATCTATCTAGAATTGTTCAATAATCTGTTGTAGAAGAGGGAATTAAGATCACAACCATATAACTGAAGATCAATCACAATTCATATTTTACTCGATCACTTGCTTCATCATTGACATTAGCACTATTTCACTTGATCACAGGATCCAATGTTAGTAAGATCTTTGTTTGACAATAGACCACACATAAGGGTATGTAGGCGTATTGTCTCACTATCCATAATCATACCTCAAATATAATCTCTTCATGAGTATAATTGATAGCCTTTACTATATTGGAGCTAAGCAGTTGCTAAATTCAAGATTAATTTTTGCAGAGGATAGTGAGTAATCTCACTGTCTTTTTTTTTTATAAATCTTCCTCCCAGACTTATCGCTTAAAAATAATCTCTTCATGAGTATAATTGATGGCCTTTATTATATTGGAGCTAAGCATTTGCTAAATTGAACATTAATTTTTGCAAATGATAGTGAGTAATTTCACTACCTTTCTTTTTCTATAAATCTTCCTCCCAGCCCTATAGTTGTCCCTGGATGATAGGTACTTACAAAACAACATGATGCACTTCTTGTCTTCACATTATTTTTTGTCGAGTCTATGCTTCGAACAAGACATGATAGCTCTTTTGACGATACAAAAAAAAACTTAATGCTTGGTGAATAATCTGAAGAAGTGCCTTGGTGGTGCTGCGCACAAACTTACGGATGAACAAGAAAGTGAAAGAGAGCCATAAAATTGGTTAGAACACATATTTTAAACTAATCACTACGTCCATAACTAATGTTCCCATAGTGTTAGTAGATAATCGTTCCTTCAAATAATGATCCTCATGTCTCGGGTTATTTTTGTTTTATTCCACCTACCCTGGCCCTGACCTGTATTGTGGAAGAAATTTTCTAATGAAGGCTACTAAATTAACCCACCAACTTCATAGGGCTCCAATTGATGTTCTTATGTCCAGCTTCTAATTTCTAGTCTTTAAGCTCTCTTGCAATGGTATATATATCTATAATATATATATATATATATATATAATATATAGATATAATGATGGGCCTTTCCGAACTATCTATATAAACAATTGATCTTTCACTAGATAGACAACAGAGTTAGTAGCCTAAAGTTTTCTATCACTTTTTTATTTTAAAAGAGAGTCCTCTAGTTCTTCTCTCAAGGTTCCTCTCAGGGTTTCTTGTTGCCCTTCATGTTCACTTCCATTATTTACTTTGGCTATAATTTATCTCAGTTGGGCTATTTCTATGGTTTCAGTGTTGTAGTAATTGTTCTCAACATCTCTGTAATTTTTGCATTTCTTCAATATATGCTTCTCCAATTCACGTCCACTCCTCCACATACCATGCTTTTTCTCTTTTCGCAACTGGCTTTTGGACATCATCTTACCAGTTCTCATCCTAGAGTTTCTTCTCTCCCGTGAATCTCCTTTGTTGGATTTGCAGCAAAGGAGGGAGAAAAAAATCTGCTTTGTCGGATTTGCCTCACTATAGTTTCTTCCTGCTTTAATACCAATTGATGGGTGTTGGAAAATGCAAAACCTAAAAAAAATCACACCAATCTGTTGTAGGTAGATAAGAAATAAATTTATTACCCATCTTAGTGGATGGTGTCAATCACAATCAATGTACTTCGCTAAATAGAGGCCAAACAATTCCACATGACGATTTTATCATTAAACTTGTATTATAACATTAAAGTAAATTAGTGAAATAATAGTGATGCTACTCAATTACATTCACTCTATAGTAGAAATTGATCCTCGTGCATGGGATTAGGAAAGGATAAATAAAAAGAAATACATTGTTTCTCACAGAACAATGGGTTGCATGGTTTCTTGTTTAGGCAGAATTCAATGCTAGTTCTATTTCCAGGAGTTTACTTCTTACTGCTCGGTGATTATTCCTTAACAATCTCCTTCATTTTCAGTGGAGTGATCTTCCTTAATTTCCCATTGATATGCCTCAACTGATCCAAGGATCTTATTTCCCAATGATTGTGCTCAATTGTAGTTGTGGAGAATACAAAAGCCCTCTATAGTAACATCATCAGACATGAGTACCAAATACACAGAATTTCCATTCTCTAGCAGAGCTTTGGAAGCAATTGCTCCCACCAGAGCTATAGTTTGGCTCTGCTTCAGAGATATGCCGAGGGAATAAACAACATCCAACTTCTGCTTTCCTAACCTTGTATTTTCCATGGCAATGGCCTTGTTGGACTGCCCAAGGTATCCCTGAGTGATTTTCCACCAGCTATACAAAGAGGGCTCTAGGGTCTTGCTGGCTTCCAAGGACTAAAAAAAATCTTCCACAATGGAATGTTGATCAAGGTTGACTCTGCCATACCAAACCAGATGAACATCCACAATAGGACTACTAGTGAGCAGGGGACCATTGTGATAAATTAAAACAAGGGGTTGTTATTCAACCAATATGGAGGAACACAGATCAATCAGGAGAAGCAAACATACAACAAACTTAAACCCTCCCATTCCCAAAATTAGAGAAACCATACAAACCCTAGTGTTGCTGGGTTTTGCCTGACAGAGAAGAAACTCCTAAAAAATTTTCTCCCTCCTTTGTGGGATTTGCCTCATTGTAGGTTTTTCGTACTTTAAAACTAATCGATGGGTGTTGGAAAATGAAAAATGTGCAAAAATGCATACTAATATGATGTAGGTAGACAAGAAATAAAATTTACTACCCATCTCAGTGGATGGTGTCAATCACAATCAATGTACATCACTAAACAGAAGCCAAACAATTCCACATGAGGATTTGATCATTGAACTTGTATTATAACATTCAATTAAATTGGTGAAATAACAATGACGCTACTCAATTACCTTCACTTTGTAGCAGAAATTGATCCACATGCACAGGATTAAGAAAGGATGAATAAAAAGAAATACTCTATTTTTGACAGAACAATGGGTTGCACGGTTTCTTGTTTAGGCACAGATTCCATGTTATTTCTCTTTCCAGGAATTTACCCTTCTTGCTACTCAGTGATTATTCCTTAACAGTCTCCTTCATTTTAAGTGGAGTGATCTTCCTTAATTGCCCAGTGATATGCCTCAACTCCTCCAAGGATCTTCTTTCCTAATTATTGTGCTCAATTGCATTTGTGGAAGTCATTGCCTTCTTCTCAAGAGAGTCTGTTGCTTCTCTTAATTTGTTTTCCTCAACGAATTCTTCCACTTTAGCCTAGTAATTTCTGGTCTATGTTAAAATTTATTTCTCAGTGCTCTCCTCCTTTGCAATGAATGTCTTAATTATTGTTGGAGTTGATTTCTGTTTCATCATACAATGAGATGTTTAAGGAAATATAAAGATCCTTGATGCCATGCCACCACACCCTGCTTTATTTTGGTCATTTCGGTATCTCTTTGTTTTTGTCTTATTTTTTTCAGTAGTAGCAATCCGTCATCTCAACTCCTATTGTTTTGATTATGGTTATAGTGTAATGGGTGAATAAACTAGGTACAATGTATCTTGCCTTTCCTACTAGCTATTTTTAGAAATGTCATGTTTAAAGTGGGAGTCAGCGAAGCTAAGAGTGATCTCATGTGGGCTCATGTAAGTATCACAAGCACAAATTGATGATTAAACTTGAATGAGATGTTGGAATTTAAACACGTTTTTGGTGATGCAAGAACACTAATGGATTGGGGATGCCCCTGCATTACTCATTCCAATGTCCAGAAGATAGCCTTTGCTTGAAAATATCTATTGAATTTACAATTTATTTATCATGTGGCACCATTTGGTGCAGTTATAACAGATTGAGTAGACATGTAGATGAATAGATTCAATAGAGAAGTGGATCCAAGCCTGAGACTCCAATGGTATTTTTCTTGATTTCAATTATAGGAATTGGATTTGCAACATGCCCCTGATGTTTTTAACTACTTTCAACTTTTCCATTTGACAACATGTTTATTCCCTTGTTTGAATGCTAGAATTTAGTTATTTTCCTAATAACTATTTGGAGTAGTTTATGTTCTATTTGCAGCAATAATATTTATTTATCAGGGTTATTTGAATTTATAGGTTCATGTTTAAAGACATATACATTTGAGTTCCCATGGGTCTAGTTCATTTTATTTCATCCTTTTATTCTATCAATCCTTGTGTTTGTTGGTGATTTACAATTTGGTGATATCAATTTCTAGTTGCAACACCTTGTTGGATTTCAAAGATATTTACTTGACTTTATCTTACTATCTTTCCTGTGAAGCATGATTATTTATTTTCATATGTAGGGTTGAAGTTTAAGCAGTTGGTTCTTCATTTGAAGGACAATTTTCTTATATGATTTGGTTTTGTTTTGAAAGTATATAAACCTTCAGAAGAAGAAGTAATGGGATTTCTTGATCCCTATGTAAATATAGTTTACTTAGATTGTAATGTGGCTGGTGATGGCGATCTTTTATTATTGTGTGATTGCTATGATTCAACATATCATACTTATTGTGTTGGCCTTAGGAGGGACATCCCTGAAGGAGATTGGTATTGTAAAGGTTATCAAACATCTATGTCTGGACAGTCCATCACACATGATGAAGATGTTGAGGATTTTGTGCTTGATTTTGACAATGGGTATGAAGCTTAGGAATTAGAGGATTTGTGGAAGATTCTCTAGTTGGTATGGTTGTAGAAAGAATAAACTTAGAGCTTAATTTATCACAACCTTCTTCCTCTGCTCCTCTCGCAAAGACAAGGCCAAATCATGTAAGAAAAATTCACAGAAGGATTTTGCTATGAAGCACTCCAAATTTCTCTAATCTTTTGAAACCATAGTGAATGAATGTGTCAAATACTCTCACCTAACCCTAATTGGACTATTTCCAAGGACTCTTTGGCATCCATGTTGCCATGAAAAATAAGGGCACTCACAAATAAGTTGAACCCTATATATAAAGAGATAATGGAATCGGGGAGCTTTGGATTCCACTGTAATTGAGGGTGTGGTGTTGTAAAAGTGATCATTTCTGTATATTTTCTTAAATGTTACAAGTTCTTTTATGCACATCAACTGGGTCGTGCCCATGTGCCCAAATGAAAAATAAGGTTGCTCATATCTCAAACATTTCCCTTGCATGCTTCTCACGAAATGTAACAACAATCACTATTAAGTTTACCCAAAGCCAGCCAAGAGAAATTAACAGCGTAACTGCCTGAAATTTCAACCAGCTAGCCGCAGATACTAGAACAATACCAAATAGCATTTCAATGGTTTATAGTAGCTATAAAATAGAAGGAAGCTAGCATGATTAAAAGCAAGCAAACCATCAAACACAGCTAAGATGTAAGAATAGCCACATAGTTAAGTATGAAATCCATAAAACTAAGAAGTAATAAATCAGTTAGCATTTTCTAGGTGAACACTTTACTTGACGGAGAAAAGGGAAGAAATAATTATGGGTATTTTCACTTTCGCACTAGGCATTCATTCATGATGCCTTCAGGCAGTATGATGATGGTCTAGGGTAAGCTTACAGTGAGTCCAAGAATTATGTGTTTTTAGGTGACAACTAGGGATCCTCATCCTATTACAATTAGTGTGGTTCACTCAGCTGTTACATCATTTCTCACCTTGTTATATGCTGCAAGAAGCACTAATAACAGGCTCCAGTCAACTAGGAAATCACTATTGTTGAGAGGTGCCAATCCTGTTCTATGGATTGTAGAGCTAAAAAATGCATTAAACCCCTCAGAATATCCACCTCCCTATTGACGCATTAAAAAGAAAGCTCATCCAGCATAAGTTGATTCAGTTAAGTAAGCATATGAGTTGTTTGCTTTTGTTGATCCATCACTATCTCATCTAGAATACCTTATAGCATGTTGATAGCTTATTATATATTCATAACAACGAAACATAAAGCCACCAAAAGCCACATCATAACCAATAGTTAAGGTGGTAAACATATAGCCAATTCATCAAGTTAAAGCACAACCTTCCTATGATCGAGCTAGTTATGGTGCTTCCACATTCATTTGAAAACAATATTCGGATCGGGATTTTGTTGCTTACCCAGCAGCATAAGAAAGGCAAATCCAAGAGCTAATCCATAAACAGAGCAAGCAGGGGGCAGATGCGAGAGATGACTACGATACTGAAGCATTGATCATGATTCCTAGATCCCCACCCCGTATATTATGATTTAAGGTGCGAAGTTGCATCAAAATAGGCTCTCAGAAGAGAAAATGACTACGTTCCTTCCCCCCACCTCCCTTTATATGGTAAATTTCATAGCTAGTGCAGTTCCCAGATCCTAAGGAGGAGAGGTACATATAGCAACTAGATAATCAGGTAGAATAGCATGTTGGGTTCCCAAACTCTAGTATGTAACTTGACTCCATGCCTCAATGTCGTTCCTCAACTGAGGTGATAGGGCATGCATTAAACCTAGTCCTCATGTGCAGATATGGATAGCCATTATACCTATTCGATAACGAACCTGAGTGGCTTCTTAGGTCCAATTCCACATTTCGGTCTGCCTAAAATAGAAACTGTTATCACTCAGGTTGTTCCCTGTTTCCTAAAGGGAATACGGCCGAGGTAACCACTAACCAATCTTGTACCTACAGGTCCTAGCCTACCAGTAGCCAAAGAGTGCTCTCTCTTTATAGTTTAGCTATGTTTGATGAGTGTTATTAGACTAGTTATGACACACTGTTTGTTTGAATTTGGTGGGTTGGTGAATTCTTTTAGAACTGAAATATAGATTTACAGGACAGTTTGTTCCATTGGGCAATGGAGTTGAGATATTTGTGCTCTTGAAAATGGATCCGTGGAGACAAAGTGTTGCTGCAGAGCAAGTTAGGCATGTGTGAAAACAATATATCAAATTTGTTGGTGGAAGTGGGAATTTAGTGAGTGAAAGGCAGTTAAGAATCTTTCACTATGCTAATGA
>APFE031703647.1:9783-30327 GCA_000404065.3 Pinus taeda | reverse complement strand
GCGAACAACCCCAGCGCCTGACGCGTGGTGGGGGTACGACGGCAATACCGCCCATCCCCCGGACGCAAAAGGTCGGACAGCTTTTTTGGCAGATCGACCGCCCAGCATAGGATGGTGGGGCGAGAGATCTGATGGTTGGCGGCGATCGTGATATGCCGGTGCTTTAATTAACAGGAGACCCGCCCGATTAATAAAATAAACGTTTAATAAATGGGCGCGGGGTGGGTTTAGAACCTTAGGTTATGGGTTTTGCGAGTTTATTAAGCGCGCATTTATTAAAAATCTTTTTATTTCAAACTTTATAATAAA
Organism: Pinus taeda; assembly: GCA_000404065.3. NCBI lineage: Eukaryota > Viridiplantae > Streptophyta > Pinopsida > Pinales > Pinaceae > Pinus > Pinus taeda. The sequence goes on along the minus strand of APFE031703647.1, from coordinate 30,018 downwards.
GGGTTTAGGGCAGAGGAAAGGGGGACAAGGGTAAATAAGGGTGGGGAAAGTGATTTTGACCTTTAACCATAGTTTTTCTTGAATCCATAGTTGTTTAGGAGGGTTTTAGGGCTAATACTAACCCTTGAGGGGTTAATATTTCCCAAGGAAGGGATATGGCTATAGCACTTGGGGGAGGGAGAAGCCAGGGAGCCAAATTATAGGTTAGTGATTAATATGGTTTGTGAGGTGAATGAAGGGGTGAAGCCAAGTCAAAATGAAACTTAACTTAGGGTATTGAGGATAAATGAAGAATGATGGAACAGGATGTTTTTACACAAGAAATGTGGCTTCTTTTCATGCTTGAACTCCATGTTTTGACCAAGTGGTTTATGATGTCATGGATTGGAACTCGACACCTGAGCAGGTCTCAAGGCCCTTGGGGGTGTTAGTAAGGAATGACCTTGGGGAAACTGGGGAAGTTAGACATGCTTCCAGTGCTTGCCTTCCATCTTTTTCCTTTGATGCCCACACCTTGAGTGAGATAAGTTTTTTCACTTAATAGGCCAATTGGTGATGGCTCTCCATTTCTGCAACCCCATCTACCTACCCATCTACTTGTCTAGCATTTTTTGTTTCTTCTTGGAGGGTGCACTTAGACTTGCAGACCCTTTATGTGCCTTTTCTTTTCCATTGGCTTTTTCCTTTGATGTCCTATCTAGTACTACCCTTATTTCTTCCAAGGCCCCAGATTAAGCAGTTGGGAGCCTTAGCTTCTCTGCCTAACTACTGGTCTGCCAAGATTAAACAGTTTGGATAGACTTCTTTCTCTATTCTACAACAGAAAATTGAAACATGGCATGATCCAGATTAGACTGTTGGACCATCCATCAAAATTTAATAAAGCTGCAGGCATGTACACACCTTGCCTTTCCTTAGGAAATATGGGATCTTTGTGTCAACAAAGCAGAGCATATTTGGCATTTGTATTTTTCCAATCATGAAATATGAAACCTATTGGTATAGGTATCCAACAAAAACCACTCAATCTTTCAATCAAATTAGTCATTTTTAAATAGGAACCACCCAATGTTTTAGCCAAATATGATCAAAACACCTGGTAGGAAGATTGTCAGGAAAAATATGTACAAGAACAGGCTAAGAAAGAAATCCCCAAAACCAAAAACCAATTTTCTTCCAGGGCATAGGCGATTCTACCAATGAGTGTGTTCCGGGCGCAGGCCATTCTATCCTGCATATCCCACCCTTCGCACCTACCTATATCCATCCTCTTTTTTCTTTCATGGCACAAAGAAGTTTAACCGACAATGCTGAAAGAAATCGATAAATTGAATATTATAGATATTAAATATATTAAATCTATTTTATAAATGAAGCATGAAACAAAAACGACAATGGCCACCAATGCACCTGCATGCATTACACCTGCACTGTCGAATTTTTTGCTCTTTTGCTTGTGGCCGCCCAGAATTGAACCTCAATCTAGACCTATCCTTCTATCGCTGTCACAGGTTGAAGTTGATTTCCGTTACCATGAAGTATATATATATTATATATATTAAGAACCTGGAAGATAATTCTTTACTACATTCTTCCTATCTATATTGTATTGTAAAGGTTTTCAGTGCATTAGAGTTTGTAGTAACTCTTGTTTCGTAGGATAATTGAGTTTGAGGTTCAATTTATGCAATATTTACAAGCATATAAGTAGGTTGTGGTTGAAGCATTCGTTCAATTTTTCCGAATTGAGGGAAAGCACCTAACCCAGCTTGTTCGATAACCTCTGGGTAGAAAGGTTTTATCCACCTCTCCCCGAGCTCCATTCAAGAGGTGCAGGGTCAATCCATTGGATCTGAAGGAGTTTTCTTCAACCAAGGAAAGAAAGGAATGATACTCATTGGCTGGATAATTGACTACTGAACCAAGCTAATTGACTCAGCTACTTGGCTTTGATCCCCGTTTGTTCAGATTTGCTTTGCTCCCATCCATCTCGCTCAACCTATAATCCAATATCAAATGATTTGAAAGGTATAGTGGCGAAAGGTGGAAACATCCAGGTGAGAATGAAAATGTTGGCTAGCACTGGCCGAGGCTAATACTGGTTGGTATCAATAGGCTTTCTTCAATGAGATAGTTTATATATGGGCACAACCTAGAATGAGCTTCAGTCTTTCTTGCCCTAAAGCCATAGAGAGAGTTAGTTAGGAAAGCCTATACATGCTATTATTTATCTTCCCTCAAAAAAAGTAGATACAGTGGACTTCTTTCCTTGGCCAGTAAAGGAGCTCATTTAAATAAATGCCATCAAAAGAAATGAGAAATTCATTATGCGAGAGGGAGATCCTTAGAATAAAAGCCTATACAAACTCCAAATAGGTGTGTTTTAATTGTGTCTAATGTTTCTTCTGCTCAATCGTTATCCTCTGAGCTACTCTCTAGCGAAGAAGCTATGAAGTTGTGTCTAGTCAGGATATAGGAACAGAAAAATTACACAGAAAAAATACAGCCAACATACAGCAACAGAAAAATTGAGCTAGCGACAAAAAAATTGAGCTAGCCAAGGTAAGAAAAATTGATGATATAGTTTTTAACCTATTAGACTAATAGAGCATAATTTCTATAGAAAATAGAGAAAAATATAACATAATTTGTATAAAATTGTACAATTTTTTAAAAGCTCCAGCAATAGGACTATTATGTGCCCATAAATAATTGACTATTATATTCTACTACCTATAGCCATTAATGCCATATGTTTAGAAAATTTTGCATCTAGTTATACAAACAAAGGACAAAACCGTAAACAGACAACTAAGCCATATGTCATTAAATTCGTGAGATATAGCAAGCACAGAGACATTGAAAATTATTGTAGAGAACAATTAATGTGATACTATTAGTATCGGGTCGATGAAACTGTGATCAAGAAACACCAACGAAGTTGGCAGTCTGCATATGTTGCATTAGAAAAGACAATTAGACAAAATGAACAAAAATTCAGATTTGTTACTGGACCTACACGGGGTGACATAAATGATGCAATCAAAACAATAGAAACACAGCCTAAACAAATATTTGACATAGATAGCCTTAAATAAAATGAAACAAAAAATAAAGTAGTTTACAAGTATGCTAATGAAACATACCAAAATTATGATTTTCAAAGTGATTTACAACATTTTCAACATACAAAGAACTTGACTCTACTATTTGCAAGACTGTATGAAAATGTCAAACAACCGAATATACTAGAAGACATAGAGTATTATAAGTTAATGCAACAATTAAATTTGGAACAAGCAAAATTAGTAGCTAATGTGATAGCAAAAAAACTATGTAGCGCAAATGATCCAATTCATTTTCTCTTGACGGGAGGTGCAGGAATAGGTAAACGTTCACATCACTGGCAATTTTCTAGTCATTGGTACACATACATAATGGAAAATTGCCTTATAATCCATCACAACTAAAAGGAATAATCACAACATACATTGGAAAAGTTGCATTCAACGCAGGTGGTGTCACATTGCATTTTGCATTTTTCTTACCCTTTAACAACAGTGATTGTTCATCACTAAATAGTGAAAAGTTAGATACGTTACCAAGCACTTCGAACAACTTCGTGTAGTTCTTATAGATGAGACGCCGCTTATTGGTGCAACAACGCTTTATCAAATTGATAAGCGACTCCGTCAAATCATGCATACACCAACTTCTTATTTTGCTAATGTTGACATGATATTGTCTTGTGATCTTGTGATCTCTACCCTGTATAATCCATCACAACTAAAAGGAATAATCACAACATACACAGGAAAAGTTGCATTTAACGCAGGTGGTGTCACATTTAATTTTGAATTCTACTTACCCTTTAACAACAATGATTGTTCATCACTAAACAGTGAAAAGTTAGATACGTTATCAAAGCACTTCGAACAACTTCATGTAGTTCTTATAGATGAGACGTCGCTTATTTGTGCAACAACACTTTATCACCAACTCCGTCAAATCCTGCATACACCAACTTCGTATTTTGCTAATGTTGACATGATATTGTCTAGTGATCTCTACCAAGTAGGCCCTGTAAAAGACTCTCTTATCTTTGAAAATCCAAGAATCAACAAAAACATAGTCCCATAAGCCTTTTGGACAGAGAAAATAGAATGTTACAAACTATATACATCAGTGCATCAAAAAGACTCGATCTTCATTAATGTCCTAAATAGCATGAGATTAAACACACAAACTGATACATATATTTCATACATTAATGACAATTTCCATAGGCTACCACCTTTAGATCCACTTTTCCCATTTATTTTCTACCAAAACAAGGATGCTCATAATCATAATACAAAAATGCTTTCACTTGCACATGGTTAAGAAATAACACTAAAGGCTGATGATGAACATGAATTTGCTCAATAGAATTATTTTGCTTTTGAAAAGACAACATCATTACCATCAACAATAGTAGTAAAACCAAACATGTTAGTTGAATTATATGTTGAAAACTATTATACCAATGATGGCTTAGTCAATGGTGCTGAAGGCATTCTCAGATGCTACTCATCCAATAACAATATAAATGACATTGTTTGGATAGAATTTCAAGATGTCAACATTGGAAAACATCAAAGAATCAAATTAAAGGAGTTTTGTGACATAAATATCTTGTCAACCTGGACAACAATTTTTTGAACTGCAAAAGCATTAGCAATGTCCCAAAACAAATCAAAAATCACAATACAAAAACAATTCCCACTACAATTAGCTTGTGCACGAACAATACATCGAACACAAGGACTAACATTGGATCAACTTGCATTTGACCCAACTAATGTCACCAAACACAACATAGCCTATACTGCACTATCACGTGTTAAAACCATTGACTCATCATACTTTATTAACAAGCTAACAACCCAAAATTTTTCACGTACAAAACAAGATCTTAGATGAAATGAACCGACTAGAAACAATTGCTTCTTGGAAACTAAAATTTACGAAAATAAAATCTAACAACCCAAATATTTTATCAGCTAAAATTCTAAATACATGTAGCCTACATGCACATCTTAGTGACATCGTCCATGTTGCAGACCTGTTGGACAATATGATTCTATGTTTTCAAGAAACACATTCCACCCAAACACAAACAATTCCTATCATTCAACTTTTCCATAGAAAACTACATCCATGGAATCCTTACCTGTGTAAACAAGAAGATATTGATCAAAGCAACAAAACGGAGCTCACGCTAATTGACGTATACTTCCAAAAACCAATTTTCTTAATGAACATTTACGCAACACCTTCTAAATAAGTGTGCATAATAATAGAACTCATTAGAAAAGCATAATCACAAACCACACATGTTAATTGTTTGTTCTTAATCATTGGCGATTGTAACATTGATATTCAATTAGAAACAACTCGTAGTCAAGCTCTTATAGAATACATGAAAACTGAGAACTTGCAAGAAATAAGAAGTTATGTCCACAATAAAAAACAGCAATAGATCATATCTAGACAAGTTTTCCCATTGGGCAAAGTGAAATCAATATTGCAAATGCATAGTGGTCATATCATAGCATAATTTATGCTTTGCTACAACTCTTATCAAAATGATAATTTGTGCTTTCCTACAACTCTGACCAAAACATGGTATATGCTTTCTTGCATTTTTGGTCATAGCAAAATCTAGATGTCTCTACATCGCTCATTTACAAAAATTGAACTGATTTCTCTACATCCATCTTTCACAACATTCCAATTACAATAACTTCCCTTGATTTAGATTCATCGATACATCTGATTTGTTTTTTGTCTTCTGATTTCATTGCTTCCTATTTTCATTAGAAAATTTTCTTTGTGAAAACTGAAATATGTTTAAGTTAGACAACAATGTTTCAAATACTCTGACCAAAACATGGTATATGCTTTCTTGCATTTCTGGTCACAACAAAAGCTAGTTGTCTCTACTTGCTTGTTTGCAACAATCCAACTGGTTTCTCTGCATACCTCTTTTGCAACATTTCAGGTACAATAACTTGCCTTGATTTGGATTCATTGGTACATCTGATTTGTTTTTTGTCTTCTGATTTCATTGCTTCCTATTTTCATTAGAAAATTTTCTCTTTGAAAACTGAAATATGTTTAACTTAGACAACAATGTTTCAAATATCTAGCTCTTATAAAATGTTTTTAATAACTGACTTACAATACATTTGTTTCCTTTTTGTGCTTTCACACATGTACCAATAGAAAAAATGTCAACTCATAAAGAAAACAGTGCAACCAGCACAAATGAATGCATTTAGAAAATAAACAGTGCAACAAGCATAATGCCAAAAGAAAAAACAACAAAACGAAAAATAGCACCATCGTCCATAATCGACATTTTCATGGGAAATGTAACAACTATTTTCGAAGGCGATGTGTTAGTGTTATATGGTCCTACTTCAACTCCAGTACCTTCCTCACCACCAAAGACACAGGTTGTGCACGCTGACCTTGTTGATCTGCATGGCTAGCTTACAATAACTGTGAACATAAGTGATAAACTAATCTCTCAATTTGCCTTCTATTTCTCTATCGGCAAAAGTTTTCGCATAACAAGATTTAGCATCACTAAGAAAAGAAAATATGAAAGAGGTGATTCTCGCCACTGCATCTCATTTAATTCAGCATCTCTCGTTGAAACAATACCCGTGATTTGTCCTCAACATTGGTTTACTCCAGACACTACAATTGCTATGCTTTTTGAAGCAAATATAGACTATTCGGTTGGAAGCTTCACAACACTTTTCATAGGATGCCTACAAAACAATCGTCAATTTGAACCATATGTCAAAGACGATGAAACCAACAGTGACTATGCCACAGTATTGTGTCAAATCTTCTGCTCTATTATGTTTAACATTTTATATGTCCATTTTTGCTCTCTCTTGCAAAATTTTGACTTGAATTCTTTTCAACTGTATTTGATCATTTATGATTTAATGCCTTTTCTGTCACAACTAACCGAAATTTTTAGTTGGTTTTATTTCAGGTGTATCTAAACAAACAACACAAACATATATTTTTTTAGATGCATCAAGATATAATCAGAGGAAAAACAATGTTGCTTCTCTTCAAAAACATGGTTCGAAGAGGGCCAAGAGAATCCCATACCATATGTACATGTGTGTCAAGTTTCTTTGAACCACTTAATTATCAATTAACAAAGTCTTATCTACAAACTCTTGCCAAACCAAATGTTCAGGAAAGTGTTCATTTCCTTTTGAACTACTACTCATTTATAGAATATACCAAAAACAAATGTTCATTTACACATGCATTTGAACATTTTATAGTCATTTCTCTATTTCTTCTTGAACTATTCGCTTTTTCTTTAACTAATTTTTCTTTTCCTCATATTGTTAATCTACAATAAACATAACAAGACTATTTGTATTCCCAATTGAACTACTGCAGATTATTGGAATTCTCAAACCAGATGATTTGTTTTTTCCACCATACAAACCATTATGCGGCAAGTGTAAATAGATGACTAGAAAAACGAACTATCAAGTAAATGACATGATTTATTGTACAAACTACAATGACAAAAAGCTATTCTCTTATGAACATAGTTTACAATGTACAATAAAAGATGCAGATGGCAAGCTAGACTGCATGCTTCCGAAAGATCTTCTTCAAATATTATTTCCAAGTCTTCTGCAAGTACCTTTTGCAGAATATAAACGAAACATCTCTGCAACTATCTTTGTGTTATGTGCATTTTCACTAAAGGGAACCTTCACAATTTTGATGGACAATGTCATTCTTGATATTGAGTAGATCCGATACCTTTATTTACTCTGTGATACCTTCAATTACTCTGTAAATCTTAATTTTGATGATACGCATGTCAACAGTTCTACTAGCTCTCAGTTTTTGTAACATGCACCTTATCATTGTTAATAGACTTTTCAACAAATTTAAACGGTCATTGTCTTTTTATATTCCATCCTTAAACCAGTCATATGTAACATAATTACAATCTATTGCTTCTTTTAACCTTGCAATATGTAATTACAATCTATTGCTTCCTTTAAGCTTGAAATATGTAAAAAAATCCACCTCTAGAAATATACACTTTTATTGTTGTATGGTAATAAAACATTATGAAGCAATTCATCTTCCTCCACCAAAAGCATACATAGCATGTGCCTGACTACAAAAAATGAGTTATCATTTTCCATGGCTTTGCTTGGGCTAAAATTATTGACTATTGAAATCCCTATATTTTTCCTTGTAGCTGAAACCTTCTCAAATATGAACTTTGTTAGAGATTCTAGCACCTATTGAGGCACCAATTCAAAATGTAGATGCAGTCATCACCTTGCTTGCATTACTAGCCTAATCTTATGACAGTCTGGTCACTTCACTTGACATTCGACCTGAACAAGGTCAAATTAGCAATATCAACAATAAAGGAAGTGGTTAGCATGTCTTTTTCCTTACCAATGTATTCAGCAGACGTTTTGAGGATCCCACATCACACAAACAATAGAGGGTGTGACATAGTGTGCAAATTTGTCTACTCCAATGACACAAGGTTCTCTCTATTTCCTGTTGCTCTGTGATGAGAGCAGCCAAGATGGATTCATTAGTCACCTTCTCCACTCCTGGGAATGAGACTTGGTATTTACCTTCTTCTAGTAGTCTCCCTTACCTGAAGGAATATAACAGGAGAGCTTCCTCTTTTGGATTATTCTTGGGCTACCTCGTACTTCACATGTCTCTCGTTCGTGTTTGATTCTTTTGTAAGAAAATATTTGCTAGATGCAACTAGTATCTTGAAATAGCCTTGACTACACTGAGGTTTTTAACAATAAATATCAATCAACCAAGTGTAAAAGCTACAGTTGCTAGCATTGTGAATAGATTCTTAATTTTAGCAACGTTATTGACATCAATGGAAGTTCAGTACTCCTGAAAGAAAATCTTTGGTAGAAGCAACTAGTATCTTGAACTAGCCAAGATTTTTAAGAATAAATTTTCTCTTTTTCCTGCTCAATAATCAAGTTCGAAGTTTGAGCTAACCTCAATCTAGCATTCCACACATACCATCTTCCCAAAGATACATTTTTGTGGCTCATATATTATTCTCAGTTAACATGAACTTATAATTATCTTAGACTATAATCAGAGGCCTGTATGCACAACTTTCAATTAACACAATTGCAAGCCATCATTAAGATCAAATCACAATTTTAATCTGAATATATCAGGAGCATATTGTGCATAGTTGATCACTGAAATGCAATGATATTTCTAGATTGCCAAATTGGCGACATAACACATAGATTTCTTGCCAAAGCAGGGTCTTCATTTCATGAGGGGAGATATTTGAATCAAGGGATAATTAATCTCTTCTTCATCAGCTGGATGTTGGAGCTGTACTTTTTAAAGTTTTACCAATGTTTATTAGAGATCAATGTCAGCTAGCTAGCATAGGTAGATGTAAAAATTTGGGTCTACTCAGAACTTCATACGCAATCAAGAAATGGCATGCATTCCATGACAAAGGAAGTGGAAATTTTAAATCAATAATGCAAAGTAAATTCATTCTTTAAGATGAGGAAGTTGATCAGACTCGACTATTGATCGTGTTCAATTGAAGGAGTTCTAACTGTTGCTTTGAGAAATTTGAATGGAGTGGTATGGAAATGTGATAGACCTAAAATCGTTGTTTACACAGACTTTATTTGATTTCAATCACTTAGGGTTGGTTTCTCCTTGTTGCAGAAGGGGCAATTAGGGAAAAACTATGAATGGGGTAGGAGAAATATTCAGGTACTCTGTAAATCTTAATTTTGACGATATGCATGTAAACAATTCTACTAGCTCTCAGTTTTTGTAACATGCATCTTATCATTGTTAATATACTTTTCAACAAATTTAAATAATCATCGTTTTTTTATGTTCCATTCTTAAACCAGTCATATGTAACATAATTACAATCTATTGATTCCTTTAATCTTGAAATATGTAATTACAATCTATTGCTTCCTTTAAGCTTGAAATATGTAAAAACCTCCACCTCCAGAAATATACACTTTTATTATTGTATGGTAATGAAACATTCTGAAGAAATTCATCGTCCTCCACCACAAGCATACATAGCATGTGCCTGAGTGCAAAAAAGGAGTTATCCTTTTCCATGGCTTTTCTTGGGCTAAAATTATTGACTTTTGAAATCCCTATTTTTTTCCTTGTAGCTGAAACCTTCTCAAATATGAACTTTGTTAGAGATGCTAACAGCTGTTGAGGCACCAATTCAAAATGTACATGCAGTCATCACCTTGCTTTCATTACTAGCCTAATCCTATGACAGTCTGGTCACTTCACTTAACATTCTACCTAAGCAAGGTGAAATTAGTAATATCAACAATAAATGAAGTGGTTAGCATGCCTTTTTCCTTACCAATGTATTCAAAAGATGTTCCGACGATGCCACATCACACAAACAATAGAGGGTGTGACAGAGTGTGCAGCTTTGACTGCTCCAATGACACAAGGTTCTCTCTAGTGCCTGTTTCTCTGTGATGAAAGTAGCCAGGATGGATTCCTTAGTCACCTTCTCCACTCCTAGGAATAAGAATATGTATTTACCTTCTTCTAGCAGTCTCCCCTGCTTGAAGGAATACAACAGGAGAGCTTCCTCTTTTGGATTATTCTTGGGCTACCTCGTAATTCGCATATCTCTCATTTGTGTTTGATTCTTTTGCAAGAAAATATTTAGTAGACGTAACTAGTATCTTGAACTAGCCTTGACCAGACTGGGGTTTTTAACAATAAATATCAATCCGCAAAGCTTTAAAGCTACAGTTGCTAGCATTGTGAATAGATTCTTAATTTTAGCAACGTTCTTGACATCAATGGAAGTTCAGTACTCTTGGAAGAAAATATTTGGTAGAAGTAACTAGTAACTTAAACTAGCCAAGATTTTTAAGAATAAGTTTTCCCTTTTTCCTGCTCAATAATCAGGTTCTAGGTTTGAGCTAACCTCAATCCAGCGTACCACACATACCATCTCCCCAAAGATACATTTTTGTGGCTCATATATTATTCTCAGTTAACATGAACTTATAATAATCTTATACTGTAAACAGAGGCCTGTATGCACAGCTTTCAATTAACACAATTGCAGGCCATCATTAAGATCAAATCACAATTTTAATCTAAATATATCAGGAGTATATTCTACATAGTTGATCACTGAAATGCAATGATTTTTCTAGATTGCCAAATTGGCAACATAACAGACATAGTTCTTGCAAAAGCAGGATCTTCATTTCATGAGGGGAGATATTTGAATCAAGGGATAATTAATCTCTTCTTCATCAATTGGATGTTGGAGCTGTACTTTTTAAAGTTTTACCAATGTTTATTAGATATCAATGTCAGCTAGCCAACATAGGTAGATGTAAAAATTTGTGTCTACTTAGAACTTCATACGAAATCAGGCAATGGCATGCATTCCATGACAAAGGGAGTGGAAATTTTAAAATCAATAATGCAGAGTAAATTCATTCTTTAGGATGAGGAAGTTGATCGGACTCGACTATTGATCATGTTCAATTGAAGGAGTTCTATCTGCTGCTTTGAGAAATTTGAATGGAGTGGTATGGAAACGAGATAGACATAAAATGGTTGTTTATATAGACTCTATTTGATTTCAATCACTCATGGTTGGTTTCTCCTTGTTGCAGAAGGGGAAATCAGGGAAAAACTATGAATGGGGTAGGAGAAATATTCAATCTCTATAAATCTTAATTTTGACGATATGCATGTCAACAGTTCTACTAGCTCTCAGTTTTTGTAACATGCATCTTATCATTGTTAATATACTTTTCAACAAATTTAAATGACCATTGTTTTTTTATGTTTCATTCTTAAACCAGTCATATGTAACATAATTACAATCTATCGATTCCTTTAACCTTGAAATATGTAATTACAATCTATTGCTTCCTTTAAGCTTGAAATATGTAAAAACCTCCACCTCTAGAAATATACACTGTTATTGTTGTATGGTAATGAAACATTCTAAAGCAATTCATCTTCCTCCACCACAAGCATCCATAGCATCTGCCTGACTGCAAAAAGGGAGTTATCCTTTTCCATGGCTTTGCTTGGGCTAAAATTATTGACTGTTGAAATCCCTATTTTTTCCCTGTAGCTGAAACCTTCTCAAATATGAACTTTGTTGGAGATGCTAACAATTGTTGAGGCACCAATTCAAAATGTACATGCAGTCATCACCTTGCTTTCGTTACTAGCCTAATCTTATGATAGTTTGGTCACTTCACTTTACATTCTACCTAAGCAAGGTGAAATTAGCAATATCAACAATAAAGGAAGTGGTTAGCATGCCTTTTGCCTTACCAATGTATTCAAAAGATGTTCCGATGATGCCACATCACACAAACAATAGAGGATGTGACAGAGTGTGCAGCTTTGTCTGCTCCAATGACACAAGGTTCTCTCTAGTGCCTATTGCTCTGTGATGAAAGCAGCCAGGATGGATTCCTTAGTCACCTTCTCCACTCCTAAGAATGAGACTGGGTATTTACCTTCTTCTATCAGTCTCCCTTGCTTGAAGGAATACAACAGGAGAGCTTCCTCTTTTTGATTATTCTTGGGCTACCTCGTACTTCGCATATCTCTCGTTCGTGTTTGATTGTTTTGAAAGAAAATATTTGCTAAACGCAACTAGTATCTTGAACTAGGCTTGACCAGACTGAGGTTTCTGACAATAAATATCAGTCCACCAAGTTTAAAAGCTACAGTTGCTAGCATTATGAATAGATTCTTAATTTTAGCAACGTTCTTGACATCAATGGAAGTTTAGTACTCCTAGAAGAAAATATTTGTTAGAAGCAACTAGTATCTTGAACTAGCCAAGATTTTTAAGAATAAATTTTCCCTTTTTCCTGCACAATAACCAAGTTTCAGGTTTGAGCTAACCTCAAGCGAGCATACCACACATACCATCTTCCCAAAGATACATTTTTGTGGCTCATATATTATTCTTAGTTAACATGAACTTATAATAACCTTCGACTGTAAATAGAGGCATGTATGCACAACTTTCAATTAACACAATTGTAGGCCATCATTAAGATCAAATCACAATTTTAATTTAAATATATCAGGGGTATATTGTACATAGTTGATCACTGAAATGCAATGATTTTTCTAGATTGCCAAATTGGCGACATAATAGACATAGCTCTTGCAAAAGCAGGGTCTTCATTTCATGAGGGGAGATATTTGAATCAAGGGATAATTAATCTCTTCTTCATCAGCTGGATGTTGGAGCTGTACTTTTTAAAGTTTTACCAATGTTTATTAGAGATCAATGTCAACTAGCCAGCATAGGTTGATGTAAAAATTTGGGTCTACTTAGAACTTCATACGAAATCAGGCAATGGCATGCATTCCATGACAAAGGGAGTGGAAATTTTAAATAAATAATACAAAGTAAATTCATTCTTTAGGATGAGGAAGATGATCAGACTCGACTATTAATCGTGTTCAATTGAAGGAGTTTATCTGCTGCTTTGAGAAATTTGAATGGAGTGGTATGGAAATGAGATAGAAATAAAATGGTTGTTTACACAAACTCTATTTGATTTCAATCACTCAGGGTTGGTTGCTCCTTGCTGCAAAAGGGGCAATCAGGGAAAACCTATGAATTGGGTAGGAGAAATATTCAATTACTCTATAAATCTTAATTTTGACGATATTCATGTCAACAGTTCTACTAGTTCTCAGTTTTTGTAACATGCATCTTATCATTGTTAATATACTTTTCAACAAATTTAAATGACCATTGTTTTTTTATGTTCCATTCTTAAACCAGTCATATGTAACATAATTACAATCTATTGATTGCTTTAACCTTGAAATATGTAATTACAATCTATTGCTTCCTTTAAACTTGAAATATGTAAAAACCTCCACCTCCAGAAAATACACTTTTATTGTTGTATGGTAATGAAACATTCTGAAGCAATTCATCTTCCTCCACCACAAGCATACATAGCATGTGCGTGACTACAAAAAAGGAGTTATCCTTTTCCATGGCTTTGCTTGGGATAAAATTATTGACTGTTGAAATCCCCATATTTTTCCCTGTAGCTGAAACCTTCTCAAATATGAACTTTGTTAGAGATGCTAACACCTGTTGAGGCACCAATTCAAAATGTGCATGTAGTCATCACCTTTCTTTCATTACTAACCTAATCTTATGACAGTCTGGTCAGTTCACTTAACATTCTACCCAAGCAAGGTGAAATTAGAAATATCAACAATAAAGGAAGTGGTTAGCATGCATTTTTCCTTACCAATGTATTCAAAAGATGTTCCGACGATGCCACATCACACAAACAACAGAGAGTGTGACAAAGTGTGCAGCTTTGTCTTCTCCAATGACACAAGGTTCTCTCTAGTGCCTGTTGCTCTGTGATGAAAGTAGCCAAGATGGATTCCTTAGTCACCTTCTCCACTCCTGGGAATGAGACTAGATATTTACCTTCTTCTAGCAGTCTCCCTTGCTTGAAGGAATACAAGAGGAGAGCTTCCTCTTTTGGATTATTCTTGGGCTGCCTTGTACTTCGCATATCTCTCGTTTGTGTTTGATTATTTTGCAAGAAAAAAATTGGTAGAAGCAACTAGTATCTTGAACTAGCCTTGAGCAAGCCAAGATTTTTAAGAATAAATTTTCCCTTTTTCCTACTCAATAATGAGGTTCGAGATTTGAGCTAACCTCAAAAGATCATACCACACATACCAACTTCCCAACGATACATTTTTGTGGCTCATATATTATTCTCAGTTAACATGAACTTATAATAATCTTAGACTGTAAACAGAGGCCTGTAAGCACAACTTTCAATTAACACGTCTGCAAGCCATCATTAAGATAAAATCACAATTTTAATTTGAATATATCAAGAATATATTGTCTATGTTCCTTTTTAATATTTCAAATGGGGAAGTGAACCTAGAAAAAACATAGTTGACCACTGAAATGCAATGATTTTTCTAGATTTCCAAATTGGTGACATAACACACATAGGTCTTCATTTCATGAGGGGAGATATTTGAATCAACTGATAATTAATCTCTTCTTCATGAGATGGATGTTGGAGCTATACTTTTTAAAGTTTTACCAATGTTTATTAGATATCAATTTCAGCTAGCCAGCATAGGCAGATGTAAAAATTGGGGTCTACTTAGAACTTCATACGAAATCAGGCAATGGCATGTATTTCATGACAAAGGGAGTGGAAATTTTAAATCAATAATGCAGAGTAAATATAATCGATATGCACGAGAATCTAAATCACTTTTGCACTGCAGTAAATGATATTACAAACACCATATCTGTTGAATCATTGCACACATTCATTGGCTTAAGCTTGTTACTTATGGTAGCAATAGAATACATCAAACCTATAGCACTCTTTGCTACAACGATTTTCCTTTTTGATTGATTTATTTTCTCTCTTGTTCTCTATGGATATTTTTTCACAATTTCCTTTTTGCCTTTGTTAGCATCTTTGTTCATTATTTCAATAAATTCATTCTTTAGGATGAGGAAGTTGATCAAACTGGATTATTGATCGTGTTCAGTTGAAGGGGTTCTGTCTGCTACTTTGAGAAATTTGAATGGAGTGGTATGGAAACGAGATAGACCTAAAATGGTTGTTTACGTAGACTTTATTTGATTTCAATCACTCGGCGTTGATTGCTCCTTGCTGTAGAAGGGAAATCATGGCAGACCTATGAATGGGGTAGGAGAAATAACAGGTTGGTTTCTAATTCTTTTCTAAGTTGGACTAGGGATATCTTACACACTCCCTTGTTCACTAACTACTGTAATTTCGATTCCTTTCACCTCTTTTGATGGTTTCTTGACATTATTAATTTTCTTCATAAGTTCATTCTTTCTATTTTTGAAAATTTCACTTGATTGCTATCTAGTTTCGATCCTATGGTTTTCTCCATCCGGAAAATAGAGTTGTGAATAAAAGAGTCATACATTGCATAAGATAAGAAAAAGTCAAATTAAGATAATTTTAGTAATACATAGAAACTTTGTTTTTTCATTCTGATGTTAAAGAATCAAGATGTAGTTATTTTCCATTAACGATATCATAATTATTATGCTAAAGCTATAGCAACAAAAATGATTGTTTTGACTTTTAGGGTGAACATAGTTAGCATTCCCTTTTCAATTGCAGGGTTCCAGTAGTGACAATTCCTTGGACAGGTATTCTCATGTTGGAGGTGAGGCCATGCATTTTCCATCATGTATGAATTGAGAGACATCTTCTCTATTTATTGCCCCTTATTTCATCTCATATATTGTTTCTCTCTATCGCGGGTTCTGATTTAAATCTGCTACTTTAAGTGACATTAGAAAATCACTCCTAGGCTTGTAGCCTAGAATAGTGATCACTGCAAAGTCATTTTTATGGTTGTTGAACACAATGAATAAAATGAATTTTATATCTTTAATTTTTACCTAGATTTTCACATGTTCTTCGATCTCCTATACTATTGTGTTGCAACCACATCCCTAAAATTCCTTCCTTTTTACAAAAAATAATTGTTGCACCACCATGGCTTAATTTTAAATCTAACAACTGCTTTTGTACCTGCAATTGCATCTAACCACACTGATGTTACACGGCTTCAGAATCTAGGCCTTTTCTTTGGCCTACTTTAATGTCTTGTTGATGTCCTCAAAATAATTTGAGTTTTGAATTTGATGCAAAGATCTCATTTGCAAGGGACCATTGGAGTTGTACCTGCTAATGTGATATATACTCAGTGCTATTTGTTCTTTTTTGGAGATAGCTATAGTTGGGGCCATGTTGAGAGTCCAGCCTCAATTCTATCTGCTCTCATTTACTTTTGTTGCAAAATATTTGGTTAGTTGTTTGTGCTATTCTTTTAGTTATTTAGCACAATGTTGCCTTCGGTCGTATTTCTAGTCATGAAGTAATTTTGCTTTCAAAATCTATAAAAGAATCTTAGTTTTTAGAATTTAGTTATAGCTAAAATGCCAGAATTTACTTTAAGGTAATGAATGCTAGGTAGATTTATATTGTGTTGTTGGGCTGATGTTGACCCTTCAATAATGTTCAAATTTGATATGACTCCTGCCGCTTCTTTATCGGTTCCAGGAGCTAGCTGAATTGTTTGTTGATCTTTAGTGATACAACAACCTCCTTGTCATGTCTTAATGACTAGTGGCAGACAACATTGTTGTTTAATTTTGAGTCCTCTTCTATGATCAATAACCTTTCAAGCAGCCAGCTCAAACTGAAAATAGAGATATTAGAGCAGACAAACCTGCACACTCTATCACACCCTCTATTGTTTGTGTGATGTGGCATCATCGGAATGTCTGTTGAATACATTGGTAAGGCAAAAGGCATGCTAACCATTTCCTTTATTGTTGATATT
The DNA here is from genome assembly GCA_000404065.3 of Pinus taeda. Classification (NCBI taxonomy): domain Eukaryota; kingdom Viridiplantae; phylum Streptophyta; class Pinopsida; order Pinales; family Pinaceae; genus Pinus; species Pinus taeda. The sequence continues at coordinate 12,480 of APFE031703647.1, read as the reverse complement.
GCTAATTTCACCTTGCTCAGGTAGAATGTCAAGTGAAGTGACCAGACCGTCATAAGATTAGGCTAGTAATGCAAGTAAGGTGACGACTGCATGTACATTTTGAATTGGTGCCTCAACAAGTGCTAGCATATCTAAAAAATTTTGGAAGTGATTGATGTTGTTGGCCACATCTTATATTTTCATCTTTATTTGGGAAAACTTCCTCAGATATATCTTAGGATGACAGTTTGATATTCATAAATGTTAAACAACTTGAATTCCAAGTGATTGTTATGCTTGCCTACATATTAGGAGCCTCCTCTTTATTTAGTGAAATTCCCTTAGACAAATCTCACAAGTTACAACTTTATTTTCACACACATGTACCCCATTTTTCTTTTGGTGTTTTGGCACTGTTGATGTAATTGTAGCAGTATAAAGATAAATTCCTCAATAGACTTGAGACAAAATTACCAATAGAAGTAAACATTGGTTTTGGGAACCGCGGTCAACACCAATTCATATTTGAGAAGGTTTCAACTACAAGGAAAAATATAGGATTTCAGTAGTCAGTAATTTTAGCCCAAGCAAAGCCATGGAAAAGGATAACTCCTTTTTTGTAGTCAGGCACATGCTATGTATGCTTAAGGGAAACTACCTGCTTGTCTCATAACCCAACATACCCAAACAATAGATTATGAGTTAAGCTTGGTAAAAATATGAGGTTTATGCCTCACACAATGACCCATTACATTGTTTCCAACTGCAGACTAAAAATCAAACAGCAATGTTGTCACTGAGCCTCCCACTAGTCATTAAGACATGAGAAGGAGGTTGTTGCATCACTAAAGATCAACAAACAATTCAGCTAGCTCCTAGAACCGAGAAAGAAGAGGCAAGAATCATATCAAATTTGAACATTAGAATGTAACTAGGAAAAAAAATAGCAAAATGATGAATGCAGTGATCATTTATATTTGTTGAGAAGTCTATTAACAATGATAAGATGCATGTTAAAAAAACTGAGAACTAGTAGAACTATTGAGGCTTGCTTGTCTCGTAACCCAACATTTGGAGGCTTCCTGGCGAGGAGGCTTTCATACAAAGTTGAGAGGAACTTCGATATAAAAAGAAGATCTGAGAGCATGGTGGTTGTAAGTTCATGTTAACTGAGAATAATATATGAGCCACAAAAATGTATCTTTGGGAAGATAGTATGTGTGGTATGCTAGATTGAGATTAGCTCAAACCTCGAACCTCATTATTGAGTAGACAAAAGGGAGAATTTATTCTTAAAAATCTTGGGTTGCTCAAGGCTAGTTCAAGATGCTAGTTTCTTCTACTAAATATTTTCTTCTAGGAATACTGAACTTCCATTGATGTCAAGAACATTGCTAAAATTAAGAAGTTGTTCATAATGCTAGCAATTGTAGCTTTTAAACTTGGTGGACTGATATTTATTGTTAAAAACCTCAGCCTGGTCAAGGCTAGTTCAGGATACTAGTTGCTTCTACCAAAGATTTTCTTCGAAAAGAATCAAAAACGAACAAGAGATATGCGAAGTATGAGGAAATGGATCAATTGGCCGTGTCTATGTGTGGTCTGTTGAATACATTGGTAAGGCAAAAGGCATGCTAATCACTTCCTTTATGGTTGATATTGCTAATTTCACCTTGCTTGGGTAGAATCATGTTCTCTACAAATTGGACTTGATGGGGCATCATCTGAAAAAGAAAGTTTGGAAACTATGTTTGACCCAATTTCATGATGTACTTGAGATGGGGAACTTCTTTTCTCCGTCCTCCAGCTGCTTGCCTCAATGAGGTGGGTTGTGGGGGAGCGCTATGCTCCTATCCTGTTAAAATTGGAAACCAGGGAAAAACTTCATGTGGGACATCTTATTCATGTCTGATAATATTTTTATTAGATTCCTCTCGTCAAGAGGTGTAGGATTGATATAAAGATCATCTGATTTCGATAAGTATTCATGGAGATATGAATTTATTTTTATTATGGAATTATTATCAAGCCGACCTACAACTCATGTAGGCTCAGAAGCCCAACAGTCGCATCTATTCACCCACCAACATTGTGTATAAATATAATATGACTTTTCCTCATTTGGACTCACTCATCTCATCACATATCTCTCTCTACTGCACAAATATGAGTCTCTTCTCTACTGCACTGAAATGGGTCTCTCTCTCTCTCACACATGTGAAGCCGGAAGCTGTTGAATTTGAAGTTGCAACTGCAGAAGTAAAGATTGACTTGCGTGGCCTAGAATATCTCCTCTTTGGAACTGCATTGTAGGTTCATCTGAACCTCCTCTGAAAGCCACAACTTTTGGTGGTGGAATGAAGTCAATCCGATGAACGGTTTGCATGATATCGACTGCCCTAGTTTGAAGCCGGAAACTGCTGAAACTGAAGTTGCAACTGCAGAAGTAAAGATTGACCTGCGTGGCCTAGAAGATCTCCTCATCTAAACTGCACTGTAGGTTCATCTGAACCTCCTCTGGAAGCCGAAACTTTTGGTGGTGGAATGAAGTCAATCCGACGGTTAATTTGTGAGATATCGTCTGCCCTAGTTTGATAATGAAGCCGCTAATGTTGATGCTGCTGATCTAGGGTTTGCTACTGCTGATATGAATCAGATTCATTGTACTATTTCTCTCTGCTAAATTATTGAAGATAAAAGAAGATTTGATCAAAGGGT
>APFE031703612.1:0-14674 GCA_000404065.3 Pinus taeda | reverse complement strand
TACCATGAAATGACTCAGGATGTTTGAGAGTGGTTTCGCCCTCATTGGATTTCATATGGAGAAAGTAGAATTTTAGATCTCACTCAAAATCCAGCAGACTTATTTGTTTTTCAGGATTTCAGGATTGGGGGATTGCAATGTTTCCATTGAATTTTGTCATGCATTAGGTTATGGAACTTGTATTTAATCAAGAGCACCAATCCTTCTATGTACCTTGATGTTAGTGACATTGGTTGTCGAACTCCTCCGGGAATGTCGCTCCCTCTCCCTGCCTCCTCCCTTGCTCCTACGCCTCCCTCCCTCACTCTTCCTCCCTCCTCCTCCTCCTCCTCCTCCAATACCCCCTCCACCTTCAACTCCACCTCCTCCTCCTCCACCACATCCTCCACCTCCACCATCCCCTCCACAATCTTGACCTCCTCCTCCTCCTCCTCTTCCTCCTCATCCTCCTCCTCCTCTTCCTCCTCATCCTCCTCCACATCCTCCTCCGCATCCTCCTCCGCCACCTCGTCTTCCTGCACCTCCATGTCCACCTCCTCCTCCGCGACCTCTTCTTCCTAAACCTCCACCTCCACCCACACCTCCTCCAACGCCTTCGCCTCTGTATCCTCCTCATCCTTCTCCTCCTCCACCTCTACCTCCACCTCCTCAAACTTCACCTATGCCTCCTCCCCCACATCCACCTCCTCCTCCTCCTCCTCCTCCTCCACATCTACATCTACATCCTCCACCTCCACCTGCTCCTCCTCATCCCTACAGCTCTTCCTCCACCACCACCACCACCTCCAACACCTCTTCCTCCACCACCACCTTCACCTCCACCTCCTCCTCTACCACCTCAACATCCACCCCCTCCTCCACATCCACCACCTCAACGTCCAACCCCTACTCCTCCTCCTCCGCCTCCGGCTCCACCATCACCTCCTCAACCTCGACCTCCACCTCTACCTCCACCTCTACCTCCTCCTCCTCTTCCTCCTCCATGTCCACCTCCTCCTCCTACTGCTCCACACGCAATCCTCCACCTCCATGTCCACCTCCTGCTCCTACTGATCCACGTCTAACTCCTCCTCCACATCCCCTCCACAGCCTCAACCTCCTCCTCCTCCTCCTCGTCCAACTCCTCCACGTCCACCTTCTCCACTGCTTCCTCCTCATCCTCCCCCTTCTCCTCGTCCACATCCTCCTCCAGCATCTCCTCTTCCTCCACCTCCTCTACCACCTATACCACCTCCTCTACCACCTCTTCCTCCTCCACCTCCGCCACCTCCATCATCACCTCCTCCACCTCCACCTCCACCTCCACTTCCTCCTCCTCCACCTCCACCTCCACCTCCACCTGCACCTCAACCACCTCTTCCTCCTCCTCATCCTACTCCCCCACCTCCACCACCTCCTCCTCTAGCACCATCGCCACCTCCTCCTCTACCTCCTCCTCCATCACATCCACCTCCTTCTACACCACCACCTCCTCCACCTCCACCTCCACCTCTACCTCCACCTCCACTGCCACACCCTCCATCCCCTTCCTCCTCCACCTCCACCTCCACCTCCTCCTCCTTCTCCTCGTCATCCACCTCCACCTCCTCCTCCTCCTCATGCCACCTCAACCTCCACCCCCTCCTCCACATCCACCACCTCAACCTCCAACCCCTCCTCCTCGTCCTCCTCCTCCACCTCCACCTGCTCCACCTCCACCATCACCTCCTCAACCTCCACCTCCACCTCCACCTCCTCCTCCTGCACGTCCACCTCCTCCTCCTACTGCTCCACATCCAACTCCTCCTCTTCCATGTCCACCTCCTCCTCCTACTGCTCCATGTCTAACTCCTCCTCCTCCACATCCCCTCCACAACCCCGACCTCCTCCTCCTCCTCCACCTCCAAATCCTCCACCTCCACCTCTGCCACCACTTCCTCCTCATCCCCCCCCTTCTCCTCCTCCACATTCTCCTCCAGCATCTCCTCTTCCTCCACCTCCACCTCCTCTACCACCTCTACCATGTCCACCTCTGCCACCTCCACCATCACCTCCTCCACCTCCACCATCACCTCCTCCACCTCCACCTCCACCTCCACCTCCACTTCCTCCTCCTCCACCTCCACCTCTACCTGCACCTCAACCACCTCTTCCTCCTCCTCATCCTACTCCCCCACCTCCACCACGTCCTCCTATACCACCATCGCCACCTCCTCCTCTACCTCCTCCTGCACTACATCCACCTCCTCCACCTCCCTCTCCACCTCCTCCACCTCCCTCTCCACCTCCTCCACCTCCCTCTCCACCTCCTCCTCCTTCTCCTTCTCCTTCTCCTTCTCGTCCACCTCCACCTCCACCTCCTCCTCCTCCTCATGCTCCTCCCCCTCATCGTCCTCCCCCAACTCCACCTCCTCTACCACCATCACCACCATCACCACCACCACCACCACCACCTCCTCCTCCTCCGCCTCCATATCCACCACTTCCTCCACCACCTCTTCCACCTCCACTTGTTGCTCCTCCTCGTCCACCACCACCTCCTCCACCTCCACTTCCACCTCCTCCTCCTCCTCCTCCTCCTCCTCCTCCACAGCCTTCACGAGGGAGGCTAAAATAGTTAAAGAAAATGAAATAGAGACTTTATGAGAACAACAAATTACATTAAAACACAGAGGAAGGAAATAAACAGAGAACCTGAAACCAATTTGGAATAGGCAAAGAAAATAGCACAAGGTGAAGGATGGTTTGCGTAGCAGCAGCAACAAGAGTGCATTGTAATATAACAACTCTAAATTACATTAAAACACAGAGGAAGGAAATAAACAGAGTACCTGAAACCAATTTGGAATAGGCAAATAAAATAGCACAAGGTGAAGGAGGGTTTGCGTAGCAGCAGCAACAAGAGCGCATTGTAATATAACAACTCTCCCCTTGGCGGTTGGTGGCTCCTGTGCATCAAATCATAAATGAATTTAATTCGATATATACATACAAAGGGACAGAGCGTATATCTAAATCAATAACCGAATCAAGAAATAGCAGAGGATCTTCTGGAACAGTTCCAGACCAAATCCATCGTGCTCTATCGATTGGATGTAGCAGAGGATCTTCTGTAACAATTCCAGACCAAATCCATTGTGCTCATCGACAGAAGGGAATTCATCAAAATTGCATCCAACAGAGATCCATTGTCATCCTCTTCTATCAAATACAACTTTTGGACATTAAATTTTACCTAAAAGACACAAGAACCAGACACCCAAATGGAGGCTCTTCCCAAAAAACATATCACAAACTAAATTTCTTTGTACCTCTTCCGCTTTCTTTGGCTTTACAGATCAGCGGATATTTCGGCTTTCTTTGGCTTTTTACTGATTAGATATTTCGGCTTTCTTTGGCTTTTTACTGATTAGATATTTCGGCTTTCTTTGTTTGGCTTTTGAGTGATCAATGGATATAATTAAGACAACACCGCTTTCACTCCGGCTTCTCAGGCATTTCCGACAAACTCATGTGTCATAGTTATTTCTATTTTAGGGAGGTCTCCCACTCCCACTTTTGCAATGGAAAATTTTTTCAGCCAACTCGTCTTTTATTGTAAATTAATTAATTAACTTTAAGTAAAAAAAATTAAGTAACGGTAAACTTCCTTCATATTTTGGAGTTTTTTTTGTTTCTTAATTATTATTATTAATATCGCTGCTTAAAGTAAGAATTTATAAATTAAAATATATCTCTAAAATAATAATTTGTAAATTAAACCATAATTTTAAAAAGGCATGGAAAAGTTAAAACAAAAAATCATATACGGTAATTTTGTTTGCATTTCATATACAGTTCCAAAAAAGGTTAAGTGATAAGGTTTACATGATTTTATCATAACATTTTATGTTTCACTCACATAATGATTATATATTCACAAAAATAATTAAATGAAAGCATTTCATTTTAATTTTACATCTTAGTTATGCTAAAATTTAAAAATATGTATAAATATTTTATATTAATAACATAATTATTATTTTTACATTTAAATTGTTTTTTTAAGAAAATCAAATTTTCATAAGATTTTCTTTATCTTAAAAATGATTAATGATAATCTTGAAAGTTTGAAATATGTATTTAATGTTGAATAGTGAATTATTATTTATAGTTTTATGAATTAATATTTACTTATATTTAGTTTCTTTTATACACAATAATAATAATAATAATAAAGTATTTACAACATAAAATTAATTTTAGGGTTTTTATGTCACATCAAATCCTTTATGGACAATAATTAAAATTTAAGATATAATATTTAAATAAATATTAGCAATAATAAGAAAAAAATTAATGATAATTATAAAAAAAGTATGAAGCCTTACTAACCACCATCAATGTAATCATTGGTGATGTGGCTTTCCATGAATAATGATGAGTAACTCTGAATTAAGCGATAGCAATCTGTGATGGCTATCTGTAATCTTAGTTTAACAACTAAAATATGATAACTATTGCTACTGTTTAGAAAAACTTTAAATAATTCTTCTTAATAATCCTTTAATATCAATGTTTAATAAATAACCGTTTTTATACTTATGTTTATTTTTTACTATAAATATATTAAATATTTTATAAATTAATATAGATATAATTTTTTGGTTGTTTTCTTTTAAATTAGATCCCAATTTTTAAGTATGATTGGGATTTCTTGTACTTTAAAATGAATCTTTGAACATAGAAATGAATTAAAACCTTTAGTATTCTATAAAATCTATATTATATTTCAAGCAAAACTCACTTTAAAAATTTCTAAAAAAAAAGAACAAAACTTGTATTCATCCAATTACAATCTATTTTGAACGTGTTAATGGATAATATATTCGCATCTAAATAGTTAGTTATTTATACATTGTGTTGTATGCCTTCATGGATATTTGGAAAGAAGACATTAGATTTTTTCGTCAAAATCTACAGCATGGGTATGACGATCATGACCACATCTATCACCTACGTTGCTTATACATCTACTCTCATGAACCATAGTATTAAGTGGGAGAATGAGGAGGAGGAATTTAGAATCACTAAGGGAATTGTAGCTTTTCTTTTGGAAGGAAATAACAATATGACAGGGTGAATGACGAATCATGAACAAGTTGGGTGACAAAAGAGGCAAGAAATATTTAGACATACATAATGTTTTCCATCGCCAAACAAGTGAAAGAGGCATTATTGTTAAGTACAAGGAGATCACACAGAGGATATGTAGCAGTGGATTAGGCAACATGAAAATTGATGGATTACCATAATTAGTGGGCGTATTAAAGTTGGATGAGAGCCACTTTCTGTGTGAATGCATGGTGATGATCAATGCATTCAGGACAACCATCAATTAACACCCAGGTAAGGAGGAATTTTATATCAACTTAACATTTATAAAGAGAAAAAAATTGAATTTAAAATATTTTTTCCTTTGTTAAACTTTTTTTTTCCACTCAGTAATATCAAGGAGATGTTAAATTTCTTTAATACTTAATAAAATTTCATACTAGACATTTAGAAAATATTGAAGGGAAGAAGAAATTCAATGTAAACAATAAATAAATAAAGTGAAGGATATTTTTTGTTTAATTAATTTGTGCTTTTTAATTCAGTGACATCATGGAGATGCATAATTCCTTCAATATTTGATCTGAATTAGAATTTAAAATACATTAAAAAAAAAGGGAAGATTGGCAAGTATGTATTTTGTATATAAAAGAATTGAAAAAATTATAAAGAATGATTCAAAAATTTTAACGGTGCCTATCTCAGAATGATGGAGATGTGTAATTGTTTCCTTATTTATCTTGGAGTCGACATATGACATGAATGTGTGTGTCCGTGTGTCTATCTTGTAGTAGTATAGATAAATATCCAGATTTCAACTATCACGAGCTATGCGATTGCAGGCCTTGGTTCTCCCCAGGCCAACACTATGGATCCTCACGAGAAGGCGCAGTGAGACTGGAAGGAATTCGGAGGCCGTGGGGCTCCATCATTGGATCCAAATCCACACAAGTTGTTTCGACCCGATCTCCTGTTCACTCATCCCCAAATGATGTTCAACGACTATTATAGAGATTGGGGTTCCTTACGGAACAAATACCCTGATGCATGGACTCCCTCACAAAAAATGGAGATAGAGGGATGGACGGGAAAGGAAAGGGTTTTAGGAACAACAACTTATACCACTAACACACTACAAACCGAATCTTCGTGAGAGTTATACCTTGGTTGTCGATCTGTCGCCCACAAGATAAAAGCCAAAAATGAAGCTATATGGCCTGAGGTCGAACTACGCGGGAATGGATCTCGGCTCTGTCGTCTGCTGCACCCCTTTATTCACAAAGGAATGCAAGGTCTGGCACCAATGGATGGAAGATAAGAGCTACAACAGATCCAGCCAAAGGTGACATGATCCCGGAGGGCCATACATTCTTGCAAAAAGTCGATATTCTAGATATAGTGATTGGGACTATGAAAAACGTCCTCCACAAACTAGATCCAGAGAAACCAAGGCAAAAACTGAATACAAAACACAGTGGTGCATTTAGGTTTAGAGAGAAAAAGTCAGATCCAATAGATTGGGACCTCAACAAGGTCTTTCCACTCTGCATGGATGAAGATCTGATACAAATTTTCATCAAAATGATAGGGGGTAGACACTACTGCATACAACTCAACAAGGGGACGAGTATTCATGAGTTAAAGAAGGAAATCCATATCCAACTTGGAACCCCAACAAAACACCAAAATCTGATATATATAAGACATAGTCTGCAGGACAACCACACACTTCATCACTATGGTATAATGAAAGATTCAACCATCATTCTTAATCTAAGGCTGCGCGATAGATGTAATGGAGTCAGTTCAAAAAATACAGGTTCCTTCTGTGATGCAGTCAAAGGAAAGGAAAATATACCAAACAAACTAGCACGAGCATCAGAACTACTAGGCCCCTACATTATGGAACAAAAACTGGAATCTCCAACGCTTCAAGTGTCTTAACTAGAGGTAACTGCTCTACACATAGATCTATCCAAGAATGTTGTTATCTATAGATTTAACAGCTTTTGGCCAAAATTTGGTGCTCTGCATCAATGGATCTTCTCCTCATGGTCATCTAATTGTGAAATTTACCTGCGCCCAAAAGGATTTTTTGTAGTTAGATTCGACACAGAACAAGAACATGATAGTATCATTAATCAGGGACCTTGGTTTTGGGGAAATGATGGCCTCTTCAACACCCCCTGGTTCCTCAATTTTGATGTCAATACTATGAAAGTGTCAACAATGCCTGTTTGGGTTAGGCTTCATAACTTCCCTCTACAATTTTGGCATCACAAAGTTTTAATAGGCATTGGGAATTCCTTGGGGAAATTCCTAATAATGGATGAATATAGAGCTATTAGGGGAATTTTCATATTTTCTAGAATATGTGTACAAGTGGACTTGAGTCAGGGGCTACCTGATCACATCACATTGATCTTCAATATCACATTGATCTTCAATAATACTTTGTGGAAACATCTGCTGAACTATGAGAATACATCATTCAAATGCCAGGGGTGTACGCAAACAAGGCTTCTCCAATATGCCTACCCACTCGCCAAAAAGGACCCCAAAGGGAATAAGAAACAACAAAAAAAGGCTAAAGGGTGGTAGAGTACCGACCTATCGGAAGAAGAGGACATGCAGACATAACCTATAGGGAATCTTTCGGAGATTGACACACAAAAGGGATAGAAATATACATAGGAAGAGAACACCCCAAACACTTAGTTAAAGCCATACAACACGAAACAACAACAAGAACCTCAACTGGAAGCAACTGACATTAAATGAACTCATGGATCAGAAGGATTAGAATCTGACAAAGAACATCCAATGAACACATCGGAAAACTAGCTAGCTATTATTGCACCCTCTCCCAACTCTGGAGGTTGGCGAAGAGTGGACAAGAAGAAGGGCCAAAAAGTATAGGCTTGTTGGAATTTATTTTTTTCTCTTTAGTAATCCTTTTTTTCCTGTTATTACAGGAACAACCATCTGCATATGTTTCAAGCATCTACAAAATGTAATTTTTTCATATGAATAAAATTACGACTTTTTCTACAGGAAAAAAATTTATACTTTCAGGCAATAATCTCATTTACATGTCTCTAGAATCTTTTGGGTGTCCTACGCAACTTGCCTATGGCCCCTGCCCCCATTGATCCACCATGTTTGGCCACACTCATCAAGGTAAACTTCTTTTTTTTCTCGGTAAAAGCTAGCTACTCTATTGTATTATATTTATAGGAAAACTTTACATACAGCGAGACAGGCTATCCAGGGCCAGCAGTGGCACCTTGGATAGCTTAACTTGATGCAAAAAGCTCCCTCGTAGGGGTAGCACCTACAGGACATTCCAGCATTCCTCCAAAACTTGCTGAGGCAAAAGACCAAAAAGACATGACTACACCAGAGCATAGAACAACGCTGAGCTAAACATGAACGGGACGGCCCACGCAGGGGCTTCCATCAAAAACTGACTGTGAAACTTGTCCATCAAAGAACTTACAGTGGACCTTGTCCAAACGCGAGACCGACATAAACAAGACAATATTAAAAACTGAAAATAAACAAACACAGTGACGATCAAAACCCAAATACCCACAGAGACCTTTAGCTTAGACCAGAGCCGAGAGAGAAAGGCATGTGCTGGTGCGTGCATCGGAGGATCAGTCTTCGGGCTCTTCTTCCATGATATATCTCCAACCTTGGCCCTCAGGGACTCCTTCCCAAATGGCCCATGGATCCTTTGTGGTGGCTTGAGGTTCCGGCTCCGGGGGATGAGAAGGGGCTTGCAGGATCTCTTTCCCAGAGGTGCCCGCCTCAATTGGTGGCTGCAACACAGGACTCTCCTCACCAATGCCCTCTGGAGGTGGCTCCGCCGAACCTGGTAGCTTTCCACCATCATTTCCCTCGGGAATTTTAGTGAAAAGAACTGAAATATGAGCATTGATACATGCCTTATCCTTTGAGCTGCCCAGGGTGAACACGGCTGAGCCGAATGCTGGAAGCATTGGCTCTCCTTCACTTGGGTTGCCAACCTCCATGAACTCCCCGGCTTGAATTGGTGTGGATTTTGCCCTCCTGTAGCAGTAGCAGCAACAGCATTGATGGTGCTCATCTGCTGCAGGGGGCGAGAGGATGAACCTCGCCCAGGTCCCCTTCTGCTCGGTTGCCATTCTCGCAGCTTTGCCATGGACTCCCCATTGCCTCCCTCGTGTACCTGAAGTGAATTGTAATAACAAACACAGTGCGGACCTTGCCACAAACCACACACAGGCGTAATAACCACCGAGCAATCTTTTCCTGAGGGAGAAATTTCCCTTCTCGCATCTAATTTACTTCGATTGTCCTTAAATTGTTGCTCCCACCTGAGGCAATTACTTGAGTTGCAGCGACGGAATGGCAAGACTGTGAATTGAGGTGGTAAAACATCCACCCGTCCAAAATTCCTTTGCGCCTGCACCGCCCCAGCTTCACCATACCAATGAGCTTGCATTGATTCACCTTCCCCTTGAAAACTTGCATCCTTCCCTCGATGAGAGCGAGCATTAACTGCGTCCTGCATCCCCATCATTTCACCCTGCTCGGCATTGAATGCCCATAGCTCGGGCAACTGAATAATATCCTTTGGCAGCGATATCCAATTAAACTGTATTGTTAGCATGGGGCGGCACATGCTGGGCATGTGGCTCGACCCCATCTGACGTGCCAGCACCCGCATCCGGGGCTCATCAAGGTAAACTTTAACCTTCATGTTATCTTAACTTTATAATATATATATAATAAAATTAAAATAACATGAAGGTTAATGTTTACCTTGATGAGTGTGGCCAAACCTGGTGGATTGATAGGGCCAGGGGCCATAGACAAGTTGCGTAGGATGAAAAAGCTTCTACAAACAGGTGAATGAGATTATTGCTTGAACGATTGTTTTTTCTCACAAGCTGATTTTTCTAGATATCGAAGTTTGGGAAGGCGGTAGGGGAATGTTGACTATGCATAGACCGCTAACCTATGCATGCTCATTCGAGTGGTTTCTTTGGTCACTATGGTGTGCTAACTTGCATGGTTTGGCACCTCAGTGAGCTGAAGGGTGGTGACCTATCCTTTGGATGGTGAGACATGGTGAGGACAAGAGAACTACTAAATTTTCTTGTTGTAGGAGTTAAAATGGGGTCGTTTTATTCTCTTCCTTGTTTAGTAAGAAATATGGCTATGCCTCTAGGCACTAGGAGTTCCTTTGTAAATGGAATTTTGGATGTGGTGGTCATCTGTTCTTTTTGGGTTTCCTCATCTTTATGCTTTCAAGAATTTTCCATGGTCCCTATCGTCTTTAGTGGTATTTGTTGCACATATCTATCGCCAAATTTTCTTAGGGTTGAGAGATGTAGTTTGAGGTCCCACGCTCACTACCTTTTTCCTTGGTTTCTTGGGGTAGTTTATTGAAGAGGAAGTATTGTAATCATGGGGGTGCTTCTTTAGTGATAATTGAGGAAGAATATGCAATTTCTCACAATTTTTATCTTTCTGAGTTTTGAAGCGAGATTTGATTACCAAGATACAACATTTGGGTGGTTGAATTAAACTGGTTTGTGTTCTAGATTATATAGTGGAATTCTTAGATGAAGGGGGGCATGTTGTGCGAGTTGGGTGACATCCTGAAGCCCTGGCTGGCCATTGCAGGCGCATAGCAGAAGTGGAGGCTGATGGGCATGTTGAGGCTATTTATGAGCTCGAAGTGGCTCATGAACATGTTTCATCACCTAGCCATGTGGAAGCACCGCCATATTTGGAATGTTTGTATAGGCAGTTGCAGAGTCTTATCGCACTACTGGTGGAGCTAGGGAAATATAGAGATGATGACTGGAATGAGGTGATAACGTTCATGATTGACTGATAACATAATAAACATGAAATTCTGGACAAGACGACTTCACTTATAATGAGCCAAATATTGACTAATAAGTGACTAGATCATATTGAGTGTCATATTGACCACCTAGAGATTCATGTTTACGGGGCCCCTAGACCCCCAAACATTTTTAATTCTGGATAGGAACTGATAACCCCTCATAATCTTTGACGAAATTTCTTTTCATATGTATTCTATGTTGGTTTTGGATGCTTTGTGCATTTATTTTAAGGACACAATGTCAATTTTGGCAAATTGGTATCACCTTTTGTATCTTTCTCCTAGTTAATAAATTTGGTTGGAATGAGGTCAGGGCAGAAGCATACCTCAAAAAAATTGTTGATGTATTTCAAAGAACTAATAGAATCTATTTGATCAAAAACAAAAATATGAAGGGTAAATTTCCAATCTGGATTATAACCATAGCTTTTAAAAGTTGGTTAGATTCATGTGTTTCACATATCATCTCATCATAGATTTCCATTCAAAACCTTATGTTGCTCCTTGTTGGAGTTACATTTCAGATGTTTTGATAAAATTATAAATAGTTGGAGCCTTTACTGATTAAAGAATGACAAACTGAATTTGAATATCATTTACAGCACTCTATACTACTTTATTTTGTCACATTTTGCAATACTTTATTCGAATTTTTTTAACCTCTATGTTGCTTACTATTTTATATGAATTTTATGGCTACTAATTTTTGTCTTGTGAAATCACTCTAAAGAATTTATGAAAATGTTCCAATTCACATCATATAAGTAGTGATATTGGATTATTCCACAACACATATAATATATTAATCTATTATAACATTTATGATAAAAAAAAATTATCATATTCCATGTCTTGGTCCATTCCTCAGGAAAATAGTGTCACACCCATAGTTTTCCAATTGATTTATAGCCATATCATTTAAATGTCCATGATAGTACTTATTCACAATACATGTCAATTGAATAAGTGATTATACTCTCGATATAAATTTGCATTTTATTTATACCTTATTGATTGTGGATATTATTCTTCTTCAATCTAATAATTTATTATACACTCCATATAGATTTACGTTTACTTCTCAATTGAATAATAGTTTTGTTTTTAATATTGCAAAAAATAGATTTATTTTAATAATTAGATTTGAGATAATTTTTAACATTATCTTATTCAAAATTTAATTAAAAACCAAAAAAATCGAATTTTAAATTTTTAAATTTATATAACATGACTTTAACTTTCTTTTTAACACTAGATTGATGAAACAACAAAATACTATTTTAATATCATATCTAATATTTTAGGTTTTTTTAATTGTTTTACATTTAAATCCATCATAATTTATTAATTCCATCTCTAAATTCCTAAGTACTTTTTTTTGGCATTTAATTCTATAATTATTAATATATGTTTTTCAAGAATCAATGGATTTATGAGCATGTCATCATATTGTTTTTATTTATTTATTTTAAACATATACCATGCTCTTTTCTATCTTTTTTTTTTTAGATTTTATTATAATTTTATAGCTTTTACATATACAATTTTATTTAATTGCACTTTTTTTATCTTTAATTTTTAAATAGTTTAAATAGAACAAATAATTATAACAAAGTCAATAGTAATTTTTCATTTTAATTACACTAAATACACACATATATTTAGTTAAATTTTCAAATGAACTCAAAAAGGCATCAGGATGTGCGGTTAGGGCTAATAAGTGCTCCATATTATCACGTACAATACATCAAAGGTATCTTCATGCCAAGACATCATGACCAAAAAGTGCCCTCCATCACCCTTAGAAGAGGAAAAGGGCTTATATGGAATTAACTAGCTCAAGTGTTGGAACTCGAATGTGATGTACAAGCCCTATATTGTAATATTAAGGATGACCATAATTTTCTATTAGGTGGTGATGAGCCTCAACATTGGGGAACTTTATGGACATTCATACACCTCCAACCTTATTTAAATCAACTCTTATCATAATTCCTTACATATTTTGTTTATATTTTGCTTAATGAGATGCATAAAAATAAAATACTGGATAAATATTGGATTATCTAAAAATCCAAGAAGCTTCTTTCATGCGAGAAAGTGAAGTGGAAAGTAAATTTTTGTCTTTAAACTATTAGATATATAAAAAAAACTAATGATAATTTCACAAAATATGTAGAATACCCAAAGAATAAACAAAGCCATATATGATTCCTAATATCCTATGTTTCCCAAGTAAACATAAAAAAAAAAACCGCTTCTTATTCGATAAACAATGTTAACTTTAACCCAGTACTTTTTAAATCAATGATAATTAGATGAAACGAGTCCTTCCCAAACAAATGCCTCATTAGACAATAAAATAAGAACTACAAGTGTTTAAGAGACTAACAATTTTTTTAAACAAAATAAACACAAAATTTTAAAATTTACCCTTTCTCGCAAAAGTATAATTTCATTAAAGGAATGTTGTTGTTCCCATGATAATAGATCCCCTACAGTGACCACATAGGAAGCTAGAGCATAGGTCATTTTTCCATACAACTAACCAAGTAGAACATATTTCCCTTTCCTAATAAATATTTTGAAATAAAATACAAGATAAATAGTGAATTATCTAAAAAGTGAAGAAGCTTCAGTCATGCCAGAAACTTAATTGGAAATTAAATATTTTTAACTAAATCATTAGATATATAAAAAAAGTAATAATAATTACACAAAATATGTGTAAGACCCAAAAATAAACAAATTCATATATGATTCCTAATATCCTATGTTTCTCGAGTAAACATAAAGAAAGAACATAAGGCTTCGTATTCAAGAAACCACATTAACTATAACCAAGCCCTTTTTAAATCAATGATAATTAGATGAAACTAGTCATTTCCAAACAAATGGATCACTAAACAATAGAACGAGAACTATAAATGTTCAAGGGAATAACAATTTTTTTAAACAAAATAAAAAGAAAATTTTGAACTTGAAAAATGCTTCAAATTCTTGGGCAAGATATCAGAACTAAAGCTTAAAGATATTTTATGTACTTGAATGAGTATATGTGTACATAGAGGAAACCTTCCTAAATGACTTATCCATCATTTAATAGTACGATATTAGGTATGTGAAGAGACATGTTCTGGATTAATGAGACTTTAGCTTTCATTTCCAACAGTGGAGAAGAGATTGATAATTTAATATTTTAATTCAAGACATGAACCTTAAATTAAATTGCATATCTCCACCTCCAACTCCAAATCCTCCTCCTCCTTCTGCTCCACCTCCACCTCCTCCAACTCCACAACCTTGACCTCCACCACCTACTCCACTTCCACAACCTTGACCTCCACCCACTCCTCCTCCTCCACCTCCTCCTTGTCCACCACCACCTCCTCATCCTCCTCCTCCTCCTCCTCCTCCTCCAAATCGTCCTCTACTACCTACTCATCCACCACCTCCACCTCTAGCTAGTCCACCACCTTCACCTATGCCTCCTCCTACCCCTCCTCTACCTCCTCCTCCTCAACCTCCACCTCCACCTCCAACTCCTCGACCACCTCCTCCTCCTCCTCCGCTTCCTCCTCATCCTTCTCCTCCTCCACCACTTACTCTTCATTTACATCCACCTCCTCCACCACCTCCGCCTATGCATTTCCCTCCTCCTCACCTCCACCTCTACCTCCTCTCCCTCCTTCACCT